>JAAAKG020147718.1:0-32239 GCA_010014905.2 Druon quercuslanigerum
GTTAAGTACCAATTCTTCATATGGTGGAGACTGTAGTTATAACTTCCGTCCCACCAAACTTCAGTTAATAAGCAAGGAATGGGAGGGGGGAGGGGGGCGAGAGAGTCGTCTTGGGTTGATGTTTTTATACGGAGAAGATAGTATCTTCGTTTAATAATAACAAAATAACATGCTAATATAGTGAAGTGAAATCTTTGAAAAAATCGAAACATAGTCGTGTTTGATATCAAATTATCAGAAATAGACAGACAATATAATATACCGAGACAGCCCAACCCTCTCCCTTTAACGTGTTTCTTTCTTGCTTCTTGCATCATCCACACATAACTTTTGGATAACATCCTTTTCATCCCCTTCCAGTCCTTCTCATCTGCCCAGGTTTCACTCATCATAATCAAAAACCACTTTTCTAACTCCCCCCAAAATCGCTTGTCCTTGTTCTTTAAGCCTGGTACATTCCAGAAAGCTATTTTCACGTTTTTCCCTTCCCTCACCATGCCTCCTTACTTTTTCTTTACGTTAATGTTTGGAAATCCCCTCTCTTTTCTCTATAAACTCTACTGCCACTTCCATTTCTCTACACATCTCTCTTTTTCCCGTTTTCCTTATTTCTTCATGTTCCTTAAGTTAGATCCGCAAACTTATTTTTTGGAAAAAATGAAAGTTGTGCTAATTTGTGCTAGATTTGTGCTCATTTGTGCCGTAAACGGTTTTTTGAAAAATCAAAAATTACGGGCACAATTTTTGAAAAACTTTTTTTTTTGCTAGAGCCGCAACTTTTTATTACAGCAAAAAGAAAGGTTGTGCTAGGCGGCACAACATTTGGATAGCAAATGCTTCTTTTTTCTCTCTACCCATGCCCTTTGCTCTATTTTCCATCTCCTTTTCCTTTCCCTCCATGTCATTAGCTTTAAAAAATTGGCTTGGTTACACTTTCATCTTTAACCGAATTTTTTTACTACTACCTCTTAAAAACTAACATCCATCCACACCTTATCTTTAAGACACTCGCTCTTAAAGCCCTGCCTTCCTCGATTCGCCTCGCACGCATGTCCTTACTTTTTCGCTTTGCCTGGCATTGCTAACCTCTGCCCCTGCGGCTACTATCTAATACTTATCTACTATTTACAATATTTAAAATTTTCTTACACCTACTTCCTCTCTTATTTATAATGTTCCCTTCTCCATTCCTTCTCTTCTCCATTTTACCCAACACCCCTTCACCTATGCTACTGCGCTTTTGTTCCCCCTTTCATGCAACAATACCTCCATGCTTATCCCACTCCTTTCTACCTCCTCACATATAGCATAGTTCCTCTCAAACGTTGAATCTTATTCTCTCCTCCCCTGCTGTCTTCTCTTTATTCCGTTTTTCTTAACAAACTCATATACCTACCTTCGTTCCGCGTGTATCCATCTCACTTCATCCATCTTAAATCCATTCGTTCTAAAATACCTTTCCCTTTTAAACTCCATCTTCCCACCCCTAAGTCTGTTTTCCTTCTCCCGCCAACACTAACTAACCAGCTTACTTCCCCCCTCTTCTAAAAATCTCTCCTCGTATTTACACGCTCGACTCCCCGTTACAATCCCAAAACTCGCTCTTTCTGTCTTCCTCCTGACAATATTCCTCCTCCCTTACCTTCCACCCCCACAAATCCACTCCATAAAATAATAAACTCATCACTAGCGAATCGAACAATTTTGTTCTCTTTCCAAAATCATCTGCGAAAAACCTCTTGTCCAGTCCCCACACCTGCCTCATCACTACATATGCCCTTCTCACTCTTTTATATGACCACCCACTCACCCATTCTTCCGAAACAGGAAGCTTTATCTTATTTTTATCCAAGTATCTTATCAACCTCTTCATTATCTCCTTTAAACCCTCCTCACTCTTTTCTAGCAGCACTATGTCATCTGCATATGCGAATGACCGTATCCTGACTCCCCCTACATCTCTGATCTCTTCCGATACCTCCCTTAGCCTCTCAATTAGGCCTTTCCCCACTCCCCTCTCTTCTATTGCTCTCCCACAACCTCCCCGTATCCACCGAAGCGAACACGCTTTTTAGATCTAAAAAAAAGCGCATACACTCTCGTACCCTTTGTAGCTAATTCTCTACCCACCACGTGCTGCAAGACGTAAATATTGTCGATAGTACTCCTTCCCTCCCTAAAGGCCGCCTGCATCTCCGGCAGTATGGCTTTCCCCTCGACATCCTTCCGCAGCCTATCAACCATCGCGTATAATTTGCACGGCGTATTCATGAGAGTAATCCCTTTATAATTTTCCTTCCTTTCCCTATTCCATTTTTTGTACAGTGGCACGATCAGCTTCTCTATCTCCTTGTCATTCAGCTCGTTACCAGCTACATCCCTCGTTCTTCTCGTACCCTCACCCCTCTTCTGTGTATTTGATCATTGAAATGATTCTTTAAAAAATTTCCTCTGTTCCTCACTCCCTATCCTCTCACTGATCCCCAACCTGCGTTTCCTAAACCTATAAATTATTTTAATTACCTTACACACGCCCCCTTCTGTCTTAGCACTTCTCAACTTCTCTTTCAGATATTTCTCCTTTTCGTGCTTTCTTCTTACACATCAAGCTAAACTCCCTCTTCATTTCTAGGTACTCCTCCGTTTTCGCATTTCCTTCTTTCCACTTCCTGTACTTCCTTTTAACCTTTCTTTTCATATTTTTTAGGATGGCCGCTGGACCGGGAAACCGGGAAATTTACGAGACCGGGAATTTTACAAATTTTTAGAAAACAAATTCTTCCAACTTTAATTTTAAACGTTTTTTAAAATAATTAATTAAATTGTAATATTTTTCAATTATGATATTCAGTTTAGAATGCGTAATTCGAAAATCTTACTCTTTGAAAATGTTCTAGTTTAGATTTTTAAGCGTACACGATTTAAATTAGAAGAATTTTAAAATGCAGTTTTTAAAACGTATACGATTAAAAATTAGAAGCCTTTAAAATCTAAGATTTTGATAACAAACATTTTTATTTGATTGTCTGTGAGTATAAATTAATCAATGATTTTTAAAGTTGAATTGTACTTTCAGATTTAGAAAATAAATAATAATTGATTGTACAAAACGATTCGGCATCAGTTAACAATTTTAGAAATGCCAGATTGTAACGTTAAAAATTAAAGTAAGTTGAAAAAATATTAAGAAGATTTGAAAAAATGAATTTTCAAAAGAATTTGAACAGGTTTCAAAAGAATAATAACATTTCTGAAGGTTGCTAGGAAAATTGAAAATAATTCTTTTGTTTTGAAAGATTATTTGAAATTCGAATAATTGTAAAAGATGTTTACAAGTTGTGAAAATCCTTTAATAATATTTTTAAAAATTTGACGGGAAAGTATGGGGGCCTGTAGAGAATTATCCAACGAAGAATTTCATGTATCAGACATATGGGTTTGACACCTCTAAAACACTCCCACGATTACCTTAAAATCAAAAATGTCAATTCTTCATGAAATCGACCTTTTGAATACTTTATTCTCATCTTTTTTTACTTAACATTATTATTATTATTGGTCTGCTGAAATATTTATTATCATTGATTAATGAATTTTTAATTATTTAAACTAATGGAATTTGTTTAAATAATTTTTTTCGAGAATTCGTTTTTTCCCCTAAAAATTATTACTATTAGTCTAGTGGACTATTTATTAACATTGGTTGATTATTAAAAATATGTAATAAAAAATAAAATAAAAAATTCGTATTTTCAAACAAATTAAAAATATAAATTGAAACAGGGAAGTTTACAACAAAATTATAATTCTTAGAATTATTTGACATGGGGAATTTTGGAAAAGATAAAAAATTCTGGATTTGACCAGGGAATTTTTTAAAAAGAATTAAAAAAGTTATTGAGCACTTACAAAATTGTTTAATGAAACAACTCTGAAACTTAAAATTTCCAAGTTTTAAATTTAAGAGTTTGACTTTGAACCCTTTCATTAGCATTTTAGTTTTTATTATTTTGAATGGAACAATTTTTAGAATTTTTTTCTTTGATTAAAACGGTCACTCTGTTTTTACATTTCTTATTACACCACGGCTTCAGCATTCTTTTCTTCTTTTTTCTAAATACCTTCATTTGCAAACAGCCTTTCACTTTCTTTTTCAGATCCTTCCGTATCTCTTCCACCGACTTCCTTTGAACGCTTACCTTTCCCAACTGCTCCTGATACTTCTCTATCGCCTATTTCGTCCATGTCACCCTCAATCCTAACGACCCTTCTTCCCAAACCCCTCTCCCTCTCCGTGAACTACTTCCTCTAATCAATCCATAACCCCTGTTGTAATTCCCCCACTAGCCCTTCCGTTCCTCTTTACTCTGAATGCCCCCTGGAGCCCCCCCTTGGCAACTTTGTCTCTACTCTATCCTCTTCCTCTCTCTCTCTCTCTCTCTCTCTCTCTCTCTCTCTCTCTCTCTCTCTACCCATGTCCCTACCAGTCCCACCACATCGAATTCCTTGATATACCCCCAGAAATCCTCATATTTTTTCTTTACCCCTGCTACTTTCCAGTGCAGCACCTTTACCACGCCTCCACCCTGCTTTACACCCACCCTCCCTACTTGTTACAAACAAATGTTCCTTGCCCTTAAACACCTTTTGTCTCGTCCCATACCCCCATTCTTCCATTTACTTTTATTTTCCGAAACTCTACCTTCGCCGCTATCTCTTCACTTCTCTCCCTCCACTCCTCTCCCTCCTAGTTCTGTCATTCAGCATTCTCTACACACCCCCCTTTCCTTCTTCGTAAAATCTTGATTGATGAAAACCCTATTCCTTTATCCTATTTTTGTTTCGCATTATCCCCTCTTTCCAGATCTCTAATTCCACAACCGCCACTTCCTTCTCCTTCCTTCTCTTCAGCGTAACTTTCAATACCTCTGCCCTCTCTTTTCTCTCCATTCTGAACTCCATTGCCCTCATCCTTTCCCTATCCATTCTCTCCTCCTTTTCATTCCTAAGCTCTCCGACTTTCTCTTCTATTATATTTTCTCCCAAATACCTTTTGTCTCGCGCTTTTTCTGTCACCTACTTCTACTTCCGACCTGCATTCCACCTTCTCAAGCTTTTTTTTGCCCTTTACTTTCCCACCCTAATCTCTTCTTCCACCTGCTTCATTTTAGCTTCTTTTTCCTTCCTTACCGACACCACCTTCCTCTCTAATCCTAAATGAAGAGAACCAAGGTTTTTTGCTATGTTAATAAAAACGCCGGGTGTATAAGACACCTTTGTTTTCACCTACTTCTAAATAGTAGTTGTAACAAATTTCCTCTAGAGATTTTCGGGCGGAGGAGAAGTCGGAAAAAGGAAGGGGTATATTAAGGAGAGTGGCTTCCTTAGCTGTTGATTTAGCTGCTACGTCTGCCGCTTCATTACCTGGGATACCTTTATGACTAGGTATCCAAACTAGAGTTACCACGTATTTAAACTTATTCAAAACTGCCAGGCGATTTCTAATTATAAATATCAGGTAGGAATTTATAGATCCAGGACTGTTGGTACCTACACTTTCTAGAACACTTAAGGAATCTATGAAAATAACTGATTTATCAAAACGGTCACTGATGATGTAATCAAGCGTATATAATTTTGCTCTGGCTTCAATTGAAAAATACAAGCAAAGTTAGATAATTTCTACATATGCGTGACTTGTGCATCCGGACACACTAAGGCGCAACCTGCTGTGAACTCAGTAATCGATTTTGAACCGTCTGTGTAAAAGTGTACATAGTCCTGGAACTGGCTATTCGCTAGATCATTGAAGTCATTTATACGAGAGGGGCTATTCTGGACAAGTCGACCTATTCCTGTATTGATGTTAGGGCCGAGGAACATATATTCATAGGGAAATTCATACAGAGGATGCATTTCTGATCTACGAATCTGATGTTTTAAATTTTTTACTTTTTTAAACGCATTCAGAAGGAAGAATTGATTCATGATATTGACTTTCTTTTTGCGAAAAACCTGATCTGAAAGAGAGTAGCATATCTGGAAGCGGGTAGTCCAGGTCTGCAAAGGTTTTAATAATATGGGAGTGATGCCTCTGTAGCCAATGGCTAGCCTTAATGTTTGGTTGCAAATTCTTGCTATTTGGTCAAAATATTTGTGAGACGAGAAATTAAAAACATGAGATCCGTATTCCAGACTGCTTCTTATGAGGAAGACATAAACCATCCCAAGGATGTTTGGGCCAGCACCACACCATGTGCCTTTCAATACTTTGAAGATCGAGGGGGAGATAATAATGTTGTTTAATGATAAGGTATATGATGGCTCAGATGTGTCTAGGTTCTGTCTGTTTTAAAGACCAATTAAAAAAACAGCAAGGTCGTTGAGAAATTTCTGAAGGGATTTGATACTTACTTTTGGGTCAGCAGAATGACAAGAACAGCGACATCATAAGCAAACTCTATGATAATGCAATTTCCAAATATTAGACGCTGTATTTTTCTGATATAAATTGAGTAGTTTATTGGACTGAGAATACAAACCTGGGCGAGTCCGACTGTACTGCGTCTAGGGTCTAGGATTTTCTCATTCTAAAAACAAATTAAATAGGAAAAAGTATGTGATTATGCTTCACGTACCACGAGAGTTTGTTGTAGATAAGTCTTTCCATTAATTTAAGCTAACATGAAGCTAAAACAATTGGACGGAGTTTTCCTGGTGATGATTTAGGGACAAAGAAAATTAGAAGAGTTGTTTTTACCTCATCAGGAAGCTGAAGTAAAATATTATTATCAATTTTGTCTTAGCCGGGAGAGGATTTAGTTTTTACTGAAGTTAAGGCTATAGAAAGTTCAGCTTCTGTGAACGGGGCCTCCAGACTTGACAAACTCTTGAGATCGGTGTTGTCCTATCTAGGGTCTCACAGAATTTCCTAAAGTTGTTTTTACGAGCCCCGTTTGATGTGCGTCTAGTTTTAGCTTCCATTCTATTGAGATTGATGAAGTTAACTTCATTTCTGCGCCTCCTGTAGGCCGCCAATGCTGACTTTATTTCCTCAACTGCAGCGTCGCAGTCCACATCCCACATTTTGAGACACAACAGTTAGGTCAATTATTTAAGTGGGACTGTCTGGCAGAGCATAGTTCCAAACTTAAGATTTTGAATTGAATTACATAATTTAGTTGACGTCTCGTATGATATAAAATTATCAGAGGCGCGCACTTGTATAGGGAAACAATCAAAAGTTTGCCTAGGGAAGTGCTCATTGAAATTACTGGAGTCACTAGACTATTTTCAATGTAAAAGGTGGAAGTGACTTTAGAGAATGTAACTCCCCTTCTGATAGCAAAGGCCAAGCCTCACACGTTATTACATTGCCTGTCTGCTCTGATGATATTAAAGTCGTTGATTTTTAAATTTGAAGTTGATTTGAAAGATATTTCAGACAAAAGTAGAATTTCGAATTCGTCACGGATGTTTGATAGGTCGCCTTGTTTATTCAAGTCTCCCAGGTAATTTCATTGAGCAATTCTCATCCTATTAAGCTGAGACATCAATAGCGAGTAAGGATTTAGTAAAAAGGTTCACACAGTACAACATTTTATTTAGAATATTTTAATTTTCCTCTGTTTTGAGGTTTCCCAGGCTAAAAGCTTCACCAAGTTCATCAGAGAAGATAGGGTTACATTGATGATCTGGTTGAGTTTGACTCCGGGGTATGAGCAGGGTCAGTAGGGGAAGTGGGGGGGGGGAGTTTCAGGCAGTGTATGTAGGTGGGTAGGGAGAAGTGGGGGATGATGAGCTCATAGAGCCAGTACTATTTTGTTTGTGCAGAGAAAAAAGCGTTTCGAATAAGGCTGGGGATTCTACCATTGTTGTTGAGATGTGAGTACGATGAGTTGGCGTTAGATCCTCTTCAGGATGATTGTGGATGGACTTTGCAAGTTTCCATCTAGGTTGTGAAGAGGGTTTTAATACCTGTGGATCTTTGGGGGTTGCCAGAGTTTGTGAGTAATAAGGTTGTTGAGGCTGTAAACGGGGGCTTGACGAGGAGTTGGTAGGGGCGTCATTGAGTTCTAGGAAAAATTGAGAAGCTAAATGTTGGAGAAGAGTTAGCTTGCGGAAGGGTTGAGGAAGTGTATTCAGCTCCCTTACCGGATCTGAGGATCGACTTGGCTTCTTTGAAAGTTAGTTTGTACTTACTAGCAAAAACTTGTAACTCCACTGAAATAGAAGTTTCGGGCATTTTTTGTAAGAAGGTGAGTGATCACCACCACAGTTCGCGCATTTTGAAGTGCTATTCGCGCTAGGACATGCCTTATTTCAGTGTGAACCTCCGAGAACCGCAACGCCTGCAGCGCAAACTAGATCTATAGTGTATGCTAATGTGTCCAAATCTAAGGCATTTGATGCACATTTTAGGTTCCTAGTTGTAGAGGTTAACAGGAAAAGAGGCCATGTAAATGGAGGCCCTTTCTGGGAGGGCCGTGCCCTCGAAAGTAATCAAGATCGATTTGGAAGGGATTATTTTAGTTGCCTGTGTGGCAGGATCTATGGGTTTTCGGTTAAGCTGAAGCGTTTTAATGAGCGTGACCTGGCCTCTCTGAGAGCTTGCGGGGTTTTTGCTATGCCTCTCGACATGCTGAATCTGCTGCTACGGACATCGTTGATTAGGTCTAAAAAGTGCTTCTGAAGCAGACAACCGCACGTGTCTGCGGCAAATCTTTGTTAGCCTGCTCTGAATTAGGGTTACGCTGGACTATAATAGGGTATTCTCCCTTTTCGAAAGAACTGTAGCGAAGAGATCGAGCATGTTGGGCATAGGGAGGGGGTCGTGGATTTTTAACGGTTTTTGGTATTCTCCGCGGATTGGGCGGTAGTCTTACGCCGACTGCGATTGTCAGGCTAGCTTGATTTCACTAACGATTTACACGATTGAAAGAGTGAAACTTGCGTCTCTGTGATAATTTCGATTTGTGACCAGTCAATAGATAGATCCATAAATTCTACGTTATGGTCCGGGTCTGGGAATGACATAATGGCCGCTAGATTATCGGTCTCGACGGAATTTCCTGATTTCTCAGAATCAGCGTTTGAGATCGTTTCGCTATTACCGACTCGCTGTTGTTTCTTCTTTTGCCTCTTACGTTTCTTAGACTATACGATGTGAAAATCATTTTCATCCCTCATTTTCATTTTCATCCCTCCCCCCTTTTCTCTCTGATTCTCATTGCTAAAGGTCGTGCCTCAGCAATGTTGAAAAAAGAATGTCAGTTAAAGGGATAAAGCGGGGCAAACACCACGCGAAAGATCGAGCACGTGTTTCGCACAGGCCGACACTGGCCAGTGCCCGTAGGATACTCACCATACACCCCAGGTCTGGTATGTTAACCACACCTGGAGATAATTGTAGTTTCGTGCGCAAAGCGACGAGAGTCAAGCACACTTTCAAAAGTAAGTACTCTTGTAATATATTGACTAAAGATCAGTACACCGCACTATAAAGCGAGACTATACAAAACCGCAACCACCTTCGACCGTGGTCTTCACCGGACTCCGTGTCCCCAACTATGACCCGGTGCACTGCTGCCCATGCGTTAAGCAGAGCCTTGTCATTGGTACTGAATAAAGATTGAAGAGAATAGCTTAATTTTCTCTATCTCTACCAGTGGAAATATGTTTCTCACGCATTCTGAGTGCTGCTCCGGTTCCTCGTTGGGAGCAATGTTTGGCAGCCACATTCATGCAGAAAGGTCATGGACAGGACCCCGCACAATTTATATCAAAATACGGCTCCGGTCAAATTGGCTGAAATTGCAATATAATATAGTTCAAAGCCTCCTGATCAAAAAATCCCAATGGGCACTTGTCCAAAAAATCAAAAATTTTCGAGATAGGTGGTTCTAAACGAGAAAAATATGACCACAGGCGAATCTAATGTCCCATTTGAAACTTGAAGATGAGGTGGACAGTCTTGTATTCATTGACTGAACTGTCTTTCACCTTTAATATTTCGTACAGTATTTACATTGCCACGACAGCGCCATGATTTCGCCTATTATTACCAGGACAGCACCATTTTGTTGCCCTTGTTAGCTGGTCTGGTTTTACCAGTGTTTCTAGTATTGTCAGTGATTTGACCGGGATCTGATTTGAATGTAAATTGTGCGGTGTCCTTTCAACAAAAGAGTGCGTATGTGCCAGAAAACCCGTGGAGGCCATTTACCCGATATGCTATTCCAGACATAACCCTATACTGTATGCCTATGAATCCATACAAATTTTACAATTTTGAATTATATACCTGTGTATATAGTAGTGTAACTTTACTTACATTAAATTTAAAATAAAATTTTACACTTAGACCACCGAATTATATTGGATAATATTATTGGAGAATTTTACTCATAAAAATGTTGGCATTCCCATCTAACTTTGTCTCGAATTTTTGACAGAAATTCATATGAGTCGCAATACTATCAGTCATATTTCGTATTCCGCTGCCAAGTACAAAATAGAGTTTCTATGGGTCGAGGTCGAGGCAGATCCAACAAGTCGAGTGAAAAAGCTAGCTGCAAGATATGTCTGAGAAGTATTAAGATTAGTCAGTCATGCTCACGGTCGTATACAGAGGTCCGGGAGCTCTCGTGATGGTGGATGTTCCCTTACGCAAGCCAAAAAGCTTCGCCATCCTGCCATCGCGCGGTATAACGCACTAGTGGAGTGGTGAAACATTTGAAAATGTAAACACATTTTCTAGCCTCAAAGTCGAAGTGACGCTGACATAACAAGAATATTGATGCAGTCCACTGCAGATGTGAGATCTGTCGGAAAATGTCGTTTGCGTGTTCGGTGCCTAAGTGCGAAGAAAACAGCAACAAATTTAAAGGAAAAAGATCTACGTTCAAAGTGCTCAGTGATCCTATACTCCGAAGAGAATGGGAATCTTGTGTGCCCGGTTTTATTGTTTTCCAATCTACAGCACGTGTATGTGAAATGCATTTTTCCGACGAGAATTTTATCACATTCAAAATTCAAAATAAACAGTCTGCCAAATTGCCACCCCCTGGTGGCAATTTTTTGAATTAGCTGGAAGCTTCACTAAAGGAACATCCCCCTCGACGAGAGTCTCCGGACCTGTGTACGACCGTCGCCATGCTAAAGACCGCCAATATCAGCATTACTTAAGCAGCCTGTGCTCACAGATGGAAAAGCACACCTGTGGTTGAATTATCATCATCTGTAGAGTCTAACAGTGAGTTCATCTTTCCAATTTTTTAAAGCATTAACGATTAATTTTCTCTTTTTTATAATTATTATTGATTTAAATTTATATAATCCATTAAGACTTACGTATTCAACGCTGTTGAAAAAAATAGGCGATGGAAAAATCTTGGACAGTTTGCGAACTATATATCTTTAGAAGAGCCCTTGTGTAAAAGCTCTACAAACATTCATGGATCAGCTGCTGATATGAAATTATTTCTACAGAAAGAAGTAACGCAAGCTGAAATGATGCTCTGTCATGCTTCCATCGTTTACCATATTTCTCTGCGACGCATTGGCGACTTGATGACTCTTTATGCAAGTATATTTACAGACAGTGAAGTAATAAAAAGATTGCAGTTGGATAATCTTTTAATTTTTCAATGGGCTTTGATGAATCTTTAAATACAATTGCACCGCATCAACAGATGGATTTAACAATACGGTACTGGTGCGATGAGACAAACGAAGTTGCTACAAGATATCTGAATTAGATTTTCTTAGGCCTCACACGAGTCGCACAGTGGAACAAAAAAAGTGTCTCTGGACAAATTAGTTTACAGTCCACAATTTTGATTAAATTTCAATGTTTTTTAAAAGTCAAAACTAATAAAATTCTCCGTAGATCGCTCGAGGCCGATTTTTGATTTTTTCAATAAAAATTTTATTGTCGCTCTAATAGTCAAAATCAGTGAAACAAATCTCTAGAAATAACCTCTAGCGGTATTAGTTGATTTGATCATATTTTTATATTATTATTAGCAATTTAGTTGATAAATGTGCTTTGTGCAGAATTAGCTTCATTTTCTTGATTGCAACTAATATTTTTTCCATGAAACGTGCGTAAAATGGAGTTCAATTAGAAACTAAACAAAAGCAAATAATATCTAGTAATTGCTTAAAGAAATGTTATAAACAAATTCACATTTCGACTACTATTTAATACATTTATAAAGTTTAAAATGCAGATGTGATTGCAAATGCCTTGCCAATGGTATTTTACAGTGTAAACTTGATTTTTCGCAACAGCTTTAAATTATTTAAACAATTTAAATTAAAAAATGCATTATTTTGTCGGTTTTTATTTTAGAGTTTTTGGTTTTGGCCAAAAAAACACAGTGTTTTGAAAAAGTTCGGGGACTGATTTTTTTCTAAGCGTACTTAGGGCAATTCTAAGCCGCACGCACTTTGGTAATCACAATCATTTCAATAGTTACAAACTGCTTATAGAAATGGCTGCTTCGTGCTACGCGCGTTTAAAGGATAGCCGGCAATCGTTCGAGTAGGATCCGAGATAAGGGCTTCCCAACTCCAGCGTGACGGACGAGAACGTCAAACATATGCGGGCACTCCATGCAAACAATCGTCTAGTGACTATTGAAACGTCATCGGAGGAACTTGAAATTAGCGTATGTAGTGTTCACATCATAGTATATGACGTCCTCGTCAAAAGAAAAGTGTCCGCGAATTTCGTACCCTATTCAATTTTGACGGCAACTTCAATAGATCTTTCAAGCAGAAACGTTATACATGAAAGTAATGTCAATGTTTCATCGAAGCCGCTCTGTGACTTTACTTCAAAAAAGAAGTATGTCATTTCCAAGATTCGCAAATTTCACATGAAATGTAATTTGTAATTTATTTATTAAGTCCCTAGTTCTAAAGAGCCCTCTAAGGAACAAGTGATACATATATTAGAACTAAATATGGCAAAAGAATTATGGCTGGGCTTTGACGTGAGCGAAAGCACACATCAAAAATGGTCCAAAACTACTTGAAAACACTCAACTGGGAGGTGCTACCTCATCCCGCTTATTTACCAGACCTGGCCCCTTCTGATTACCACCTGTTTTCGTCGATGGGTCACGCGCTCGTTGAACAACACTTCGATTCGTATAAAGACGTCGGAAAATGGCTTGACGAGTGGTTTGCATCGAAAGATAAAGCCTTTTTTGGCGTGGTGTACACAAATTGCCCGAGAGATAAGGGAAATGTATAGCAAGCGAGGGAAAATACTTTGAATAAAGTTTATTTTATTTTCTGCCAAAAAAGAGACTTTTTTGCCTAAAAAACAGTGGATTTAAGCTTATTCACCTGTAATGTATTTGCTTAATTGTCAAAATTGATTTTAACTAAATTATTGAAAATGACGAAAAAATTAATTCAATTTTAAAGCATTTGAAATTCAAGCTTTGTTTGATATCAAGACAAAGTATATTTTTAATTTTTGTCTTTCGAATTTGGGTTTGTGTCGAATGTTTTTGTAATTTAATCGGATTTACATGTTTGCGTTTAAACGGATATTTTAAGCTGTCTTTTTTTCTTTTAAAAGATAGAACCGTAAAAAGTGGCTGAATCAGCAAATTTGTTTGTGCTTATTCAAGCACTGCTTCGGGCATCGTTGTCGGCTCGTGTTTTAGATTGAGAGAGATCTGTAAATGAAAAGCTTTTAGGATCGATTGTGCGTGCTGTGACCCACTGTGCAATATTGTGCGTCGGTTTGCAGCACGCAGTTTTTAATTATATTTTTTAAACACATGGATATATGTATACTGAGGCCGTCGTTCAAAGAACGATCTAAGGCAATTTTTGAGCAAACTGTGAGTGTTTGAAACCACGCGTCTACCATATTATCGTCCGCGTAGTCTCCCGCTCGACTCAGCTGACTCGGCTCCTATGCTCCAGTCGTGAGAGTCAAGCAGTGTAGCCGTGTCGTTTACTTTTTAAAGAGATATATTGATATATTGCAGTGTGCAATGAGTTAGATTCAGAAACTGATTGTGAAAATGAATAAATTCAATTATTTTGAATAACTGCTCCTGATAAAGAAATAAATAATAAAAAAGAACATTTTTCTATATATCAATAAATAAAATTATGTAAATAAATATCTCTTGCTAGTAAATTTTTCTCGTGTTGGTATAGCTAGCAAACATATTCTTAGTAGTTCTCCCGAAAAACGACCTGCATCGAAAATTTTTGCATATAGTTATAAACAAATTAGGGAACATAAGTATTTTTTAAGAGAGCCTTGAACCCTCGCAGACTTGTGAAAGGCTTAAATCAATTAACAATAGTTTAAACTATTTATATGAACAAAGTATACAACATTCGTCCTTCCTTTAGCTGGATTAAACTTGGTATCGTGTATAGCCGAAAAACAAAAGAAATCCACGTTCATAGATTTTCATTTGTTTCTCATATTATACCAAGAAACGAAAGGCAATTACATAGATTGTGATTTGTTTCTTGGCCTCAAGCACAACGTTGCACTGCATTACTCTACTATGACTTTAGTCTCCTGAAAAGTAAAAGCAGCCAACGTGTAATGTTTAGAATTTTTCTGTGTGTGTTTTCTGTGATTTCTTGCGTTTCGTTTTTGTTTCTTAGTTGTATACATTCATAAATTGTTTACCCTTCTATTCTGTGTTTTTTTCATTTAGTTCAGGTTATAAATTGGTTTTTAAGTCTCTTTGCGAAGCTCTGCTTTCGAAGGAAATTGAGATCATGAAAACGTAAATTTAATGGTGAATGCAATTGATATTAAACATTTAACTCAAGGAACTGACAGAAAATTGTCAGATTATCATGACTGCCTTGAAGAAATCATGTGCAGTGGACCCACTGACGCTTGTCATTTTAACGAATGCGAATCTTATCCTGACATTAAAAATTTTAAAAAGTACCTGTCTGATCTATTGAACGTGAATATTTTCGACATAGTGACAGATCAAGTTTGGCCGCAAACTGATAGAAGCACTTTGAACACCGAAATAGCAGACGCTGATGCTTTCGTAGAAGCACTCTGCACTAAACTTAAAAACCTGAAACCTTACGCATTTTATGCGAAACAACAAGGTTTGTTTTTGAAGCACCTTAAAGTTATACTAAAAGAAGGAGAGTGCTTAATTTTGCTTGACTTTGCTGAAAATTATGCTTTCATCATTAAAAATTCTGCACAATCTTTCCATTGGAATAACGTCAAGCATCTATATTTACAGTAGTTATTTATTACAAATATGGAAACTAAGTGAAGTATTTGGAATTCATGTCAGATTATTTAAGTCATGACACTGTAGCTGTGTACACATTTTAAAAGCTCATCAATGAGTACCTCAAGACGAAATTCAAGTGTTGCTAACTAAAATTATTATGTAACAGACGGAGCTGCGCAGCATTTTGAAAATTAATATGCTTTCATAAATATTTTAAATCCCAAAAAAGATTTTGGAATTTCTGCAGAATCACATTTCCAGGCAACTGCACATGGAAAAGGTCCAGGTGACGGGATTAGTGGAAATTTGAAAAGACTTGCGGCAAAAGCTAGCTTGCCGCGTTCAGCAAAACCTCAACAAAAAAAACATTATGAAGGGGCGAGGGGTGAACGCTCTCTTAAAAAATACTTGTGTTCCCTAATTTGTTTATAAATATATGCAAAATTTTTCGATGCATTAACAACGGCTGAAATTAATTTTTGGAAAGTTTCTGTACAAATGAAAAGTATGTTTGAATGAATCCTCGCATACCTACATAACTATTTTCAGTCCCAAAATGCCAAACAACATTTTTATCGGAATTAAGTCAAGCTTTCGTTTAAAAATACTAAAAAAAAATAAAAACTGCCCGAAGATTAGAAAATGTTAAATACACATTTTAAATGGTAATTTGTTCATAAAAATTATAAAATTAAAAACAATAGATTTCACTGAATGAAAGAACATGAAAAACCCTTCAGAAATCATTTATCGAAAATTCCATTCGCATTTGTAGAAAGGAAGTTAAGACCAGTTGAAAATTTCCGTTTTGCCCGGGGGATGCAAATTTCACCCCCTGTAGTTCGATGAGGGATGGTAGTGAAATTCTATAAATTGGTAGGTATTCTACTATCATATAGGCAAACAAACTCTGAAAATTTGAACGCAATCGGAAGACATGACTTTTAAAGTTGGGGCAGTTCAGGAATAATGCCCCATATGTCGTTGCCCAATAACCGATCCAGTCGATTAGCCCACTAACTGGCCAGTTGGCTAATCGACGCTGAATATCCGACTGGATACCTGTACCTGCTCGCATTCGTCTAGTGTACGGATGAAAGCAGCCAACGAACGGCCAGTCGGCTATTCAACTAGAGCGTTTCAGCCCCATAGACTTCATACGAACATACGGTTCGTCATATATTTTAAGGATTGAGATTTTTCACTAGTTTTTTATGAAAATATTTTGTGTGAACAATAATTAAAAGAGTTCCTATTATAAATTTGTAAGGACATGCGACATACTCAAATACCGAAGTTTGTTATTAAGGAAATCTTAAATAAAAAATTCTCGATTCTTAAAATGGGCAAGGAAAAGTACAAGAGAATATTGTGTCTTATTCACTGCTATTCTTTCAAAATAATTAGAAATAAAATTACAGTCTTCAGGAATATAACCGTAAAAGTTTTTTTTTTAAAGTAATTGTTTTTTTTTTAATTTTCCGTTTTGTTTATGTTCATTTATTGTAAAAAGGTGTACTCTTGTAAAAAAGTGAATTACATAATAAACTAGCTTTAAAACAACCTATTTCAGGCGAAAACAAAAAAAAACATAAAATTAAGCAAACTACAAAAGACGTGATCCAATTGTTAATTTTATACTAACTATTCTATATAGCTTAAAATCGAACGTTAATTCTATTTTTCCTAATATTTTTTCTAAATTGACAATAGATATTTTAAAAAGATTTTTTGAATTCATATTACTTATCGTAGCCGTATGTCATTGAAAATATTAAAGCCTCGTAATTTAAGTAAACGAAGTTTTATTTTCGACATTAAAAATGAATAAATCTTAGTCTGAACTTTTATGATTGCTTCACAGCTTCAAACTTTTACTCGGGTTAATCCGGTTTTACTCAATAGCCACGGACTAAGTCACGTGACTGATGAGATGAGGATGTTATAAGTTTATTTATTACGATGCTTGAAACCTTCTGCGATGATGTTGTAGGTACACAATTACGAGCATGGTGTACTTTGGAGCTCGCCCCTTAACGCTGCCATACTTAAACAGCGGCCGCAAGTGTTGGAGGTGACAACAGTCACCTCTGGATACTTTCTTAGAGCTACCATCTGTCACTCCACAGGTTTTTAGTCGCTTGCTTCCTGATAGTCGAGAAACTTTCTTACAATGCGACAGGTGCTTAATAAAACCGCCTTCTGAGCTTCTGCCAATACCCTACTGACTACTAAATGTTCAAGATGTTAAGTGCATCCTGCGTGCACATTGCCTGTAGCCGATATACCAATTCGATGAATAGATGCATGATTCACATTCCTCCATATGTTCTTTACTTCATGCCTTAAATCGCTATACTTATGGATCTTGTTTGTATAGGTTGACTGCAAATTTCGGGTAAGTGGACAAACAATATCGATGATGTAGACTCTTTCAACTTTTTTTACTCGCTTCACGATGTCAGATCGATTGGCTCGGATGGAATCATCCATTTAAATAGTAAAATCCCAATATTATGGCAAGTTGTTAATGTATAATGCCTGCTGTATCATTATGAGTGTGCGTCTATTCTCTCTGAGCCATTAAGCGACATCCATCAATAATGTGCTGACAACCTTGTCCTGTATCGCAATGACAAATCCTTCCGTTTCTGGATACGGAACACCCTTTCGCATTCAAATATGGGATGCCTGACTACTATCCGCTTCATGTTGCTCTAACGTTTTGGGGTGCTCGCCGTAATTAGATTTCTGTCTCCATAGTAATTCTAATTCCTCTATAGTTTCTGCCTTGATATTCAAGGCCTCATCTAACTGCAACTTCAAGGGTGTAGTCAAGACCCGCTTTACAGATTGTGCTGTAAAGAGCAACATTTCGTTTGCTGTTAAAATAGCCTCGCAACTGTATAACTTGTGACTTACACAGTTTTTGACATCTGCAACGCCCCTACCCTTTATATGCCACAGTAGAACTACCCTTTCAGTCGATGAACTAATGTGTTGCATTCGGTGCTTCGTAATGTCTACGCGGACGATTCTCTTAACTTTTCAAGGTCGGTCTTCGACCATTTCATGAGCCCGAAGGATTGCGTGGTGACAGAGATGGCAGATAGTGAAGCCAGTCGTTAGGCTTGTCTTAACTATTATATGCTGAATACCCCTAAATTTAAGAATAACCAGATATTTATATGACTCCCCAGCAGCTATTGCCTCGATGTCATTTTCGAAGTCGTTCTCTAACTCTGCGGTCCCTAATTCCCCTCTGGTTAAATGCACTGTTCTGCATTTATCTAGTCCGAACTCCATGCTGATATAATTGGAAAAGTGCTTTGTGACATCGATCACTTGTTGCAGTTTCTGGACTGAACTAGCGTACAGCTTCAGGTCATCCATGTACAGAAAATGGGTCAGTTGATGACCATCCTCATTGTGATGTTTTCTGAACCCATGGGAAATGCTGTTTAGGGTTTTGCTCAATTGGTTCAACGCTAAACAGAACCATATCCCACTGAAAGAGTCTCCTTGAAATATACTTGTCGTATTGCGTATTAATCTAGTTATCGTTGGTTGTCCATGATGCGTCAATGATGCGTGCGCAGATTTTGGAAAGTTTTAGGACTTCAAGCAAAGACATGCGGCATGGAAGGAAACGCTTGCTTGAAGTCAATATATGTCTTGTGTAAGTTATTTTGATGCTTGAGTCATGGCAACAGCTTCTATAGGGACTACACATTTACTGCCTCGCAAGTTTTTAAAAAATGATTTTTGTTGTCCTGTAAGGATATCATTCTCGTCGCATTGAGAATATACCTTATCTACAATGATAACTGTAAGACATTTATAAATTGTTGAAAGACAGGCTGTCGGTCGAAATTCAGATGGATTTTGAGCATCTGGCTTTTCAGGTAATATATACGTTGTACCCTGGAACATAAAGCCTGGCATTAGATCTGGGTGTTCAATCATGTTTTTACTTGTCCTTTTTATGATCTCTGAAACATCTAAAGCTGTGATGTTTGTCAGATACATTTCAGGGCTATTACCTGCCATTGCTGTCTCCAGTTTAAACCACGCAGTGTCCAAATTGCATCTTTTAATTATTCCCCAAACAGCCGATCAGTACTTAGTCATATCTTCCAATTGAGGGACTTCGGTGTCTTGCTGGTACTACTTTTGTTGTACCGACGCAGACTGGCAGAAAGAACATAAAGTCTCTGCCGTTGGCAGACCATAATCTCATTCAATATTGATGGTGTTAATGTCTGGATGTGCCGAGGGTGGATGATTTTATTGACATGCTTTCTGGTTTTATTTCCTTTTTTATATTGAGTTAATCGACCTAATTTGCACCTTACTTTGCTGACATCCACATCCAACCTGATCTTCCATGGTGGATATCGATTCTTGGCTGGGACAAAAACTGCATTTGCAGGCCTAGTTCTGCGGCTCATCATTCTAACGGTTGCACGCAGATCATTTGTGACAGATTGTGATCATTTGTGACAGAGAATGCCTTTAGTGTTGGTTCTACATATCTGAACTCCAGTAAAGCAGGACCAAAATTTCTTTCAAGGTGCTGTAGTTTTTCTGGGATTTCCCCATCCGGATATGGTTATAGTGGATCCGGTACATGATGTTCATTATCCCTAGCACCTATGCCTTCAGCTTCAATCAAGCGTTTCTGTTCTGCTAGATTCTGCTAATTTATTCATGATGCTAGCTCTCGGTATTTATGTAAGAAGAGTCTATGATGTTATCTCCTCAGACTTTGCCCACATTTCTCTGCCAAAAAATAAAGGCGCATAACATCTCTGTTCATATGGTCTGTCGATTTTAATCGCCTTCTTGGTTGCTGAACCTCTGCTTCTGCCTCTGGTTGTATAAGGCCATCCACCTCTGGAGGATATGGTTGTATTGGATCATCAACAGGATGAGGAAGAACGTCAAATGCCCCTGCTTGATCGTGTGATGCGGCTCCTTCTAACTGATGTTTATTGCCGTAATTTCTCCACGCCAAATCAGCCTGTTTAATCTCCATTGTTCGCTCTTCTGTGAAGTGTAGATTAGTCCTGATGTCCGTCACCTTAGCAATAAGATCTCTTTGTGCAACTTTCTTTATATTAGGATATTTTGCAGCAAATTTTGTTCTTAAGTTGTATCCTTTTTCTATTTTCGTTTGAAACTTCGTAATATCGTAATAGAGAGGCATTAATTCCTCTTTCATGGTGATATTCCACTTGATGTTTTTCCATGGTATTTCTGTCGAGGTAGTTGGCTGAAAATAGCCAAACCATCCTCAACAGACACATTTGATGTTCCACTGATTACCGTTTATCGTAGATATTCTTGCTGGCCAGCCGTTTGATCAGTGAGATCTGCTTGATCATCTCGCCGCTCACCATCACCACCGTCCCGCATGCGACGGCTCTCAGCGGCAGCTCCAAGGCCACCGGACGATCCTCGGGAAGCGACAAGCATTTTCAAATCTTTACAATACTCTCCATTATTATTCATTTGGTGTTCTTCCTAGTCCCTTTATTTTTCGTTATCAGCCTGCCTGGCTTGAGAAACCCTATCAGTAGCAGTACTACCGCCAACATAGCCGTGTGTGTGTGTAATGAAAAAAAGTATTGAATTCTATGTGATTTTGTGAATAAATGTGAGAAAAGAATGAAAATATGACCTCGAGGGCCCAGTTAACGTAACACTCACTATTGAGTAACTTTATGGCCTCGCATTTGTGTGAACATTCCGTTGACGAGGTCCACAAGAGAGATGTAATCTCATGATGGTAAATTCCTCCAACTACAAAGCAATCAAGTCATTAGTCTACGCTAATCTAATATTCCACTATTCTCCACCATGAGACTACATCCTGATAGAAACAGGAATCAGAAGTCATGCTTCTACAGTTTTACTAATTATAGTTATGAGTGTGTATTATTTTACCTGGATAGGTTTAAAATCTTCTTGGAATGCTGGCAGAGGCAACTCAACATGGACGCGTTGTACACAAAATGGACAGGATGGTATAGCACCGCAAGTGACATCAGGCTTATTATTCTCATTCAATGTGTGAGTATGCATCAGACCCGACGTTTTACCACGATTTGGACCTAAGGATGTCGCCAGGCTTCTGACGCGACCTATTATCAGGCTTTTGGTCCAACTTGTCAACCTACACTTAAAGACAACAACTTTATATTTTAAAAAATCTACAATTTACATTTTTCGTATTTTAAATAAGTCCTGGACACTTACTTTCGTGTTTACTGCACTATTTTCCAGACATAGTTCCTCCGTATATTACTTCCGAAGTCAAACACTAAAGAGAGAGACTGAATCTCTACTGGTGACGTTTGCGAGAGAAAAAAAGACGATCCGCGATGCGCGAAAAACTTTCTTGACGAAAATTGGATTTATTCCCAGGTAAAAAATTCATATAATGTGGAAAAAACACTTATATTTTTCACTCATTTTATACTGAAAAATGGATCAAATAAAAGGCCACTATATATAAACCATGTAAAACTTTTTCTCCTGGGTTTACTTTCTAGAAACATTAATGTTTGAGTCTAATGGGTTTAGCCGGGTAAGCATGGCGAATCGGCTATGCTGCGTCTTTGCAGACACACCGCTCAGTTAACAGGTTCACTCGGCATCTTGCCTGACCTTTTTTCTAGCCAAGTTGTTCGTGCATCTCTCATTCGGGATCATCATAAAAACATCTTTGACAATAGAATTGCTCTTAAATAAAAAAAAAATAACGAAACGGTATCAGTTGCAGCAAATTGCAAGGCCGATGATAAGTGTAAAACACGATTGAGAGGAACCTTTGCAGTGATCTTTAAATCTCTGTTTTTGCTTTCGCACCGCTTTGTTAATAAAAAACGCAAAGGGCCGTAACGTCTTAAAGTTTCAGGATAGCGAAGACAAAAGTGGTGTTTCGGTTTAATAGTATTCTCTGGAAATACGTTAGTTGGTCGATTCAAATATTCCCGAATCAAACTTTCAATGTAAAGAATCAATCCGTCATTAACTACAGGCGAATCTACGATATGTAGAATTCCTTTTAAACAAATAATTAATCGCCAATACGGATATGTCACAAGGACTTTATCGCCGATTAGAAAACCTAAATTACGCAAAAGACAGGGAGATTCGCTTGCGGACATTTTCATTAGACGATTTTTCACTTGTGTTGGTGTTCTTCGTCTAGGTTAATTGCGGATATCATCGAGACCATAATAATATTCCGTTATTCTGTCATTTAGATAATCGCGCGTGAACAATTTTTCTTTATCGATGAATTCTGACAAAGCCATACCGACATCGTATTCGCATGCCCCTTCAAAGAGATCATGTATTATATAGACCGCAAGTAATCCAAGTGTCGTCACAGATTGAAGATCACTCAACACCGAAGGTCCACTTTTACCTGTTATTTGAGATTTTTACGAGCTAAATACTCGGCATAGTTTTCTTCTGTTCGCATTACACATGATGAGTATTTATAAACTAGATTTATGTCATTTGAGTGTATTAAACAGAACCCACATGGATGATTTGCTGTGAAACCTTTGACGAATCCCAAAATCGTGTGCTCTGCGAGGTTATCACCGAGAACTCCAGCTAAAGAAAAGTAAACTCTCACAGTGCCAGACGCGGTTACAATAAGTATACCCTCACTTTGAAGAAATTTCAGTTCCTTAACGGCTTCTTCAAAAGAATATTTTAAAGACACGTTTTTCCCGTCCGAGGTTTTAAATAATATTAAAAGAAATATGTTTTATGTTTTTGACTGCATATAAGGTGGTAAGCAGGGAATAATTATCTAAAAACTGCACTGACTTTCCCGTAACCTTGGTGGCTTCCTAACGGATTGTTTGTCGAATTCCTAACGAATCGTCTTGATACAGCAACAATGGCAATACAACACAGTCTTGAAAAGAAGCTTTCTTTTTTCCAAAATATTCCGTGAACGAGATTAGTCAGCAACGTGTTATTTCTTTCAAGCTTTTTAATATATGACATTATCCTTTTAAATACATTAGAAAGTTTTAAAAATGTTGTCAAGAAAATTCTTAAGGTAATATATTGTATTGTTATGTTTGGTGTTGTTTTTCCACTTCTTAAGAACCCTTTACGACCTCTATGTCACCCAAGACTTCAACGATTTGGGTAAGGTCTTTGATCTGGCTATCAATGGTACCTAAATGAAATGAATAAGTGTTATTAAACCTTTGTGTTGTCGGTTCTTTGAAAACATTTTCAATTTCTGCAGCAAGGCCTAACAAAATGTCCTTTGAAATTCTAAAAAGAATCATCTTTTGATTTTCAAACAGAGTGTCTCCTTTTATGTGTAAGAAAGAGTAGGGTCTTTCGTTTTCGTGAATGACGCACAGTCAGTGTAACTGATACTTTTCATAAAAACTGTTATATTCAAAAAAGAATAATTTGTTAGACTACCAGTTTCATCAATAATGAAAAAATAAGTTTTTATATAACGGTAGAGTAAAAATACTGTAATTTTATGATTAATGAGTTCAACATTTGACTGGATTTGAATTTGATCTGCACGTATTGTTAAGAAAAGTAGTCTAATTTTTAGCTGTGGCTGTCTTTTATACCCTCCGTTTCCCTGCAACTTAATTTTTGGAAAATATAATATGATCATACTCTAATTTTTTCAGAGGATTTTGCTGCTTCTCGATTTATGAGTAAGCGACAAAAATTGTTCTGAATGTAATCAGACAATTCCGAGTGTTTATCATATGATAATAAAATAACTCATCCCTTAACTATTTTCAAGAAATGATTTGAAATCTTGACGGGTAAGTACATATGAAGCAGAAGTCATTACATCTGCAACTCTTTGGCAACTCGATTGACTGAAGAACGATGGGTATATTTGCCGCAGATGTAAAATTCAAATCGGCTGAATTATCAGTTGAACTGTTAACAGATCCATTACCAGACACATTGTTTGAGGATTGGTTGAATTTTTCGGAGAAAATTGCTTCAAATCACAAACAAAGATAAGAAAATGAATGAGAATAAAAAAACATAATTTTTTACCTACAAAAATCATAGAAAAATCAATCAATAGGAATCTTGTTTGTTATTTACATTTTTCATGTAAAGGTATACTGAGTATGATGAAAAAAATTTGAGCTCTAAAATTATTCCATTACAATTTTTTATTAAAATTTTCGAATGAAATTAACTTTCTGAAATAATAACATAAATGTAAAGTTTTTCAGTTATTTACAGCATTTGAGAAAAAAGAACGCAAATTTTGTTCAATAAGTTGAGTATGAACGCAACAAATTAAAAAAATCTAAATCCAAAATTATTTAATTCAAGGTGGTCCTCTTAATCGAAGAATCAATGAAAATTTAAAAATTGTTTCCATTTAAAGTAATGAACAATAAATAACAAATTAAAGCATTCAAAGTAGAACTCTTGAATTTTAAAATTGAATTTTAAACTTTTTTCAATTCAAAAATTGGGTATTTAAATGCTCAATGATATACACGTATAAAATGGAAGGCACTAATACTTTTCAATTAAATAATTTGAAATGAAACGTAGATAAACTTAAAAATTTAGAACTTTTATAAATGATGAGTTCAAAGATTCAAATTAAGTTCTAAAAATAGAAATCCACGTTGTCATTTTCAATACTCGCACATTAAAGAATCAATCAATGAACTGAACACATTTAAAATTAAAATACAATTTTTTAAAGTTAATAATTCTTAAATTGGAAGTTGAATTATTCCCATTTTAAATTAAAAGTAGATTATTATTATTATAATTTTATATCGTTTTCGAATTTTTTTTTGGAACTTTGAAATATATTTTAAAATAAATGGAATCCTTCCCACAACTTTTAGAAAATACTGCAAGAAAAAACTCCTTAATATTTGAATTTATAAATAACAATAAAACACTTATTATTTGTAGCGAAAATTAGAGTAATTTTAAGATATATTTAAAGTTTTAATTCGGCTATTAATGCCGAAATTTTGGTGCAAATACCCACAGCCGAATTTAAGACAAAATTTCGATTTTTGCAGATTTAAAAGAAAAAATTTAGAATCTTTTTAAAACCTGTAAAGGCGTGAAAATAATAAAAACCTTTTTTTAAGATTTTCCAAAAATTCTAGGAAATATTCGATTAATTTAAAAATATATTTAGAAGTTCTAAAAAAAAATGTTAACACACTTCGTTTAAATTACTTGAAGCCATTGCAATATGTTAATTAATTTTGAATCTTTTCAAAACTTCTAAATATCTCTTAAAATTACTCTTCCTACAAATAATAAGCATTCACTTGTTATTTATACCACAAAATTTAACAATTTGACAATAAAAATTGTAACGTTAAACGTTTGAAAGCTTTTCAAAATTCTAGAGATTAAACAGATTTAGAATCATTTTGTCAAATGAATTATTGTTCAGTTTTATGTACTTAAGGTACAGATGCGTTTTAAAAATCATTTATTTATAATTACAGTTGATAAAATAAAACTGTTTTGTATCCAAATTTTTAACTTCAAATGCTTTTCATTTTTAATTGTTTAAATTTTCAAGACTGCACTTTAATTATTTAAAAAAAATGTTGAAATCGAACTTGGGAAGAATTTTTTCCCGAAAATTCATGAAATTCCCGGTCCAGAAATAAATTCAGTGTGATTTCCTGGTCTCAGAAAATTCCTGGTAATTTCCCGGTTCAGCGGCCACCCTTTTAATTATTATTTTCGATTAAAGTTTGCAAATAGCAACATATACATATATACATATATAACTTACTTATATAAACATATAAGTAAGTTTTTGCAATTATTTACAGTGTATCGAAACAAAGAAAAAAATTAGGATAAAAAGAATAATTTCTACAGTTTGATTTTTGGGACAATCGCTTATCTTGAATTATGAACATTATATTTCTCACATCCCGATCATAAAAAGTTATTTGTAACATCATAATAATAATGAAGCATAGCATACATAGCGGATCAGTAAAACCGAATTGTTACTGAATTCGGTAAAGGCTCGGTTTCACTGATCCGCTAAAGTGCACCACTAAAAGCGAGGTAAAAAACGACATATTTTTGGATACAAAATTACATAGTTATTTGGCTTTTTAATAAGGTAACCTATTCGAGATGTTTGGGGGTCGCATCAAAGGATGGACAATACTATATTTTATATGAAAAAATCGAGAAAGTTATAAACAATATTAAAAGAAAAAAAACTTACCTTGTACATTTCAACGTTGTCTTAATCAATTTTACATGAATGCTTAAATTTAAATTTCAATTCAATTAATGGTTGTTACAAGGATCACCAAAGGGTCGGAAATAAAGGCCATGAACTGATAATGTACTTATTTTGAATTGTTAAACCGCTTAAATCACAATTAATTCGCGGATCATTGAACAACAATTTTAATTATTTCGTTGTTTTACACCTTCACTTGTACAATCCTGCGTAGGTTTGTTAACGATGGTAGGGCTTACGAGCATGTGAAATATATAAACGCCTAATGAGCACTTCGAACCGTGCCTTGTCCTGAAGCTGACGGTGCAACGTATCTAAGAAGGACTTGTACTTTCAAGTGCTGTTTACAAAATTTCAATCTTAATACTACACTGAGTTTCATTTTTGAACTTTATGAAAAATACTGAATTTAATACGAAAAGTAACCATCCCACCTCTGCCACGTGACGAGTAAAATACGAGTGTAGTATGGATATTTGAGAAAGAGAGAACAGTGTTGTTGATTACGTCGGGTGTCATTAGCAATCATATGAGGATTGTGTTAGGTTAGTTTATTAAAGACAAGGAATACGTAAACAGTTAATGCAATATATTAGAAACTTACATTTACCTTTCTATTCCAGAAAGGGCAAGAGAAAGTAGTAAGAGTTGTTGCTTGCGTTTCTACATTCTGAGGACAACGACAAGATCCTTTCTCAGAGTTAGTGTGGGTAGTAGTGAAGGAACTCACTATCACAATTCACTTGAAGGTCGATACAGGATCCATAACATATATCCAATCCATTCTTAAATTCTTTTTCACGAAAATCTAACCAGCGGACAATTCCGGAAAATAGTTTATACAGCGACTGAAAGTCTCAGCCGAAGGGCCTTCGTTCACAGCTCGATACGTCGTTAACTATTTTACGGCGATTTAAAAGTAACGTGTCTTATTCAGAGCGGTTCTTCGTCAAAAAATATTTTATAATGACGTAAGATGTGTTTCTGTTACTACTGTGAAGCGGGTAGATACATCTATAGTAAAAATTGATGTCCATTAAGCTAGCACCTCCACAATCGAATTTTGGGATTTTTCATAGCTCAGAATTTTTGGCTCCTTTTGGGCACGAATTAAAATTTTTTGGCTTTACTTTTTTCAAAAAATGAATTTTCTTGTGGAGGTGCTAGCTTACATTAACCCAGCACCTCTATTTCTTAAAATCACTAAATAATAAAAATTCAATTTCTCCAGAATTTTGGGCTTTTTTGGGCTTCCGAAATCCACAAACAAACTTCCCAAAAAAACAACCCTGTACTTAAAAAATGAACCCCCTTCAAAAAATTGATTTTTTTAGTAATTCAATCACGGCATATTTTTGGGCTTTTTTGGAATCCTCGAAAATACCATCTCAACTTTTTGGGCTCCAACCCTTAACGTCAAAAATCAACCCCTTTCTACCACGTAGATATGACTTTGTTAAAAAATAACCTTTTTGATAATTTTACAGCATGATTATTAATCTGAAGTATAAATTAAAAAAAAGTTTAATTTCGGATCCAATATGGCAGACAAAATTTTTTTAAAACGGGTCCCGTAGCTAAAAAAGGTTTCTGAGTGTTTTAGGTTGCTAATTAGGAATTAAAAGTCAAAAATTCCAAATATAGGATACAATATGGCGGAAAATTGAATAATAAGTGCAGTATCCGCCATTTTTAATTTTTACTTCGGATTCACAATCAGGGGCCTAAAAACCCCCGAGAATCCATTTTGAAGAAACGGAACCCATTTTTTAATTTTTTGTCCACCAGATCAGAGCCACCATTATGAATTTTAATATTGAAATTCGCAATCAGCGACCCCATTAACCATTCGTGCATGAAGGTTCGAATAATTTATATGTAAGGAAAAATTGTATGCTGATCTGACGGCCTACAATTAAATAAAAATAAAAAATAGTTGATCAGTTTCTGAAAGTTCCTGTTTCCAAAATTCTAAAAATATATTACTTGTTACAGTCATATCTACGTGGTTGATTTTTGACCTTAAGGGATGTAGCCCAAAAATCGGAGTGGGTCTTTTCGAGGAGACCAAAAATCAGAGTGGGTCTTTTTGAGGAGACCAAAAATCAGAGACTCTATTGACACTGTAAAATTCTCAAAAAGTTTATTTTTTGACAAAGTCTATCTACGTTTTAGAGAAGGGTTGATTTTTGCGTGAAGGGTTGGAGCCGAAAAATCGCAGTAGGTATTTTCAAAGAGCCCAAAAATCAGAGACTATTGACAGTTTAAAATTCTCGAAAAGGTTACTTCTTTACAAAGTCATATTTACGTGGTAGAGAAGGGTTGATTTTGGCCGTTAAGGATTGGAGCCCAAACATCGTAGTGGGTATTTTCAAGGAGCCCAAAAATCAGATACTCTATTGATGCAGTAAAATTCTCAAAAAAGTTATTTTTTAACAAAGTCATATCTGCGTGGTAGAGAGGGGTTGATTTTTGACGTTATGGGTTGGAGCCCAAAAAGTTAAGTTGGTACTTTCGAGGAGTCCAAAAAAAGCCCAAAAATATGCCCTGATTGAATTACTAAAAAAATCCATTTTTTGAAGGGGGTTCATTTTTTAAGTGCAGGGTTGTTTTTAGGGAAATTTTGTTTTCGGATTTCAGTAGCCCAAAAAAGACCAAAATTCTGGCGGAATTGAAATTTTATTTTTTAGGGATTGTAAGAAGTGGAGGTACTGGGTTAATGTAAGCTAGCACCTCCACAAAAAATTCATTTTTTGAAAAAAGTAAAGGAGCCCAAAAATTTTAGTTGGTGCCCGAAAAGCCCAAAATTCTGATATATGGAAAAATCCCAAAATTCGATTGTGGAGGTGCTAGCTTAATGGACCTTAAAAATCGCGAATTAGAGTCGAATTGGTTCATACTTCACAAATCAATTTGACAGCGTGACTACTTGAAATGTAGTTCATCGAACCTGTACTTAAGCTGTAGTGGGTTGAGCGTGCACGGCCTCTCTACTGAAACTACGGTTCATTGAGCTCGCACGCTGTCTAGATTGTATTCAGCATATACGACCAAAAATGTTCAACTTTAAATTATTCACGCCAGTGAGTATTAAGTCACGCGAGAGACTAATATGTAAGTTACCTCTATTGATACCCTTGATGATCTCCATCTCGTCTGTTGTTCTTTCAGTAGTATGAATTCTATATACTAGATTAACGATACTTAATGTATCTAGTCAGATACTTTAGATTACAGAATTTGTGACTATTTACGTAATAATTTTCTTGTGCACTAGATGTTTTACATTATCAGATGAATGATATGTTGACCTATATATGGTTTCTTTCATTACCACACATCATTGAATTATCGGTATCCACCGCGTCCTTATCTTCCTGTGGCATGGCACTTTTAGTTGCCGTGTAGTTCCTACATTATCTTAAGTAGTACAATTATGACAATTAAATTCAATATCTGATGAGTACTGCTAACGCGGCCAATTATATATATATGAGCAAATGTCGCTTGATTTGCCTCAAAGCAAGCTGTATTGTGTATAGTTAGACGTTGCGTCAAAAATTTCAAAAATTGCGGATGTATTGTTTAATTAATTCATTCTTAGGGTCAACGAAATTAAAGGAATTTTTTGAATATCACAAAGACACTTTTGGGAAATTTGAAGGTAAAAATGCCAAAAATACTTATTGCACCGTATTCTTGGGTGTTCAATTATACAAAAATTTGTGCTAACGACGTGAGCGGAATTTTTAAAAGATCGCAAATACATTTTCGGGAACTTTGAGGTCCAAAAGTGTCAAAAATGCTTGTTACCGAAAATTCTATGGTGGGTACTTAAATCCTGCATAAAATAAGGAAGTAAACAGCCGTTCAATTATTCAATTATTAGTGCTAACGATATGAAAAGAACTTTTAAAACATCGCAAATACCGTTTTGGTGTCTTTGAAGGTCAAAAAATGGAAAAAAATACTTTTTCCCCATATTTTAAGATCGGTCCTTTAATTCTGTTTAAAAAAGCAGGCTAACGACATGAAAGGAACTTTTAAAAGGTCGCAAAAAATGTTTTTTGGGAATTTTTAAGGTCCAAAACTGCCAAAAATACTTGTTACCCCACATTATAGGGTGGGTCCTGTAATTATACATAAAAAGCAAGTCAAACTCTCTTCTTCAATTATTCAATAATTAGTGCTAACTTAATCAGAGGAACTTTTAAAAAATCGCAAAGACACTCTTGATGACTTTAAAAGTCAAAAAGTACCACAAATATTTGTCTTTCGATCCCATGGAGTTAAAAAAACAGATCGGCTTGACTTTGAAACTTATAACGGAATTGGAGTCGTACTGCTGAGATTGTTGGTAAATGAATAAACTAACGGAAAACATTTTCTTAAACCGTGGAGCAGTCGTATGTGTTTTCAGTCTGGTTTTGAAGCCTACCTTACACAATACCGTAGCATTCCCAACGCTTGGACCACTAGAATCATTACTCAAAATGTTGATACTTTGAGAAAAATATCTAAAAGTATGTAAATTTTGCTTAGGAACCAAACTTTCTCGAGGTAGATATGTTTTACACACCTGGAATGCGAATATTATTCGATAGGAACCCAACTATCTCAAAAAAGATTCTTTTTATGTACCTTAGTAACTGACTCTGTACTGGCCTGACATCTTTTTCCTTAACTACCTAACCTGTTCTTTTTTCAAACCTTTTAATCATATGCCTCTTGTTAAAAGTTTTTTAATACAGTAAAATAATATAATACTTCTAAAAAAATTCTTAAATAAAACTAGTGGCCACTTTTTCAGCACCAAAGGACCAGTACAATTCCAGCATTTAATCTTAAATCTTCATTTTATAGAAAAATCCAATTTTATAAGGTTTTTTTTTACTTTACTCTTTGCTTTGCAATCAGAAATTACATGTGCCTTATGACGTAGATTTTAAAAATCCAGTACCGCAAACACGTTTTGAAGTAGGTGCTTTGGGGCGACTAAGTTAAAGTTTAATTTTTTTATTTTGAAAGTTACGGCTCTTATACATTTCCTTTACTTATCACGCTTAAAGTATAATGCAGTAATATAATTAACATTCGTATTATAAAATTGTTGCATTATTAATAAAATCATGTTCCTGACATACAAAGATTAAATTTTGCAGAGCAGAATGTCAGTCAATATTTGTCTATCATTTGAGGTACATTTTACATAATTAATATATGTGTTAAATGATTCTCCGTTCAAATAATGTTGACAATTTCTTTAGAAATATAAGCCGATAGTTTATAAAATTGCAAAATTATTGCCGTTGAATATTTATAAATCCTCACACATTGATTTTGCATTTATTACAATACAGTAATAGACTGTAGAGAATTTTTATTTTGTATCAAAGGAAATTAAATATTTAAATGTTTAAAAGGCCTTAAAATTCTTTATTGCGATGAACTTGTTAAAGTTGAGCTGAGTTGTCTCAAAGAAAAAAGAGTAATGCAAATAATGTATTTCGTGTAAATGGCGTTATATACTTACACGGAGAGAAAAATATTGCTGCAGTCAACGCGCACGCATCTGTGGCCAATCAGCCAGCGAAAACTTTCGCTAGTTGATTGGCAGCCCCTCTACGGAGTTGGGAAAAACCTACGCAGCTGATCTGCCACGAATGCGCTGGATATTTCGTGACAGTAG
>JAAAKG020147719.1:0-10402 GCA_010014905.2 Druon quercuslanigerum
CGGCAACAAAAGTCTAGATAACACTCACACTAGGAAAACCCGATTCACTTTATCGAACCTCACTCACTGTGAAAAAAAGACCAGCAAAACAACAAAAATCCAAGAAAATTAACCAACTCGCCACCGCGTCGCGTGTGCACACCACAGCGGCCATTTTCTTCCTAACGCTCTTTTAGATAATAATTAACTTTTTTGTTTATTAAAATTCATGGTCATTTTTGGGAAAAAACCAATCCGCTTGGTTAACAATTAAACTCTTTTATTAAAACATTTTTACTTTGAAAAAATTTTTTTGTTGAAAAAGACTTTCTCACAAGAAAATGATGTTAAGGGTTTTTTTCTGTTATCAAAAGACGAGGTTAATTTCTTTACAACCCGTACAAGTTGAATTTCGAAGTAATTCCTTATTATTTGTGAAATTAATTTTTCAAACTTTCGAATGTTTTATATTTTTTGATGTTATAATTTTGACCAGATAACATTCATTAAATAATTTGATGTTAATTTTTTACTGGGCTAAAATTAATACTTTTGGCTTGAGAACAAATTTTTTTACAATTTAAGAATAACAATAAAAATTTAAAAAATATTTATTTTAGAAATAAAAAAAAATTTCTTAAAATTTCATTTTTTATGTAAGATTCATATTTGAGGTAAAAATAACCTTTGCTTAAAAATTTAACTGCAATATTTCCAATGGTTTTCAAGAAAAACATTGCTGCAATATTACTAAGGAATATTGTTTGAGAAAGTACATTGATATATTGCAGGAATATCTCTGCAATAATGACAATGTTTTCAAGCAACATTGCTGCAATATTGCTAAAGAATATTGTTTGGGATGGTTTTCCAGCAACATTACTGCAATATTGTTAGTGAATATTTTTAAGGAATATTGTTTGGGATAGTTCATTAATATATTTCAGCAACATCACTGCTATATCGTCAATGTTTTCAAGCAACATCGCTGCAATATTGCTAAGGAATATTGTTTGAGAAAGTGCATTGATAAATTGCAGGAATATCACTGCAATGTTTGCAAGGGTCTTCAAGCAATATTGCTAAGGATTGTTGTTTAGGAAACTTCATTAATATATTGCAGAAACATCACTGCTATATTGTGAATCTTTTCAAGCAATATTGTCTTGGAAAATACATTAATATGTTTCAGCAGCATCACTGCAATATTGTCAATGCTTTTCAGCAACACTACTACAATATTGTCAGTGATAATTTTTAAGGAATACTGCTTGGGAAAGTTCATTAATATATTGCCGCGACATCACTGCTATATAGTCAATGTTTTCAAGCAATATTGCAGCACCATTGCTGCAATATTGGTGAGGAATATTGTTTTGGAAAATACATTAATATGTTACAGAAACATCAGTGCAATATTCTCAGTGTTTTCCAGCAACATTGCTGCAATATTGTTAGTGAATACGTAAGCGTCGCCTACAGAGGTTTGTATGTTTTTCTTGTTTTCTTTCTAATGTAAAATGGATGATAAAATAAGACAAGAAATAATATAAACTGAAGCATATGACATAATTGAGAAAGAGAGAAACTTTTGTGGTGTCAATCGAGTTGGCACAAAAAATGTTTTTTGGATTTTGAAACGAGAAGTCAATGCAAAAATTATTGGCATTGGGTGCCCCGCCCACATAATTCACAATAGTGCTCATAATGGGTTGGACCAATTTGATTCATTTTCAGTCGATATTGTGGTGTTTAAAATATTCAATTTTTTCTATTTATACTGTACGAACTGAAGCATTGAAAAGTTTTTGTGAATTTGTTGAGATTCAGTTTCGTGAACTTTTGTCTCATAGTAAAACAAGATTGCTTTCACTGTTACCAGCCGTAGAAAGAATTCTTCAAATCTTTCCGGCTTTGCGTTCGTACTTTTTATCAATCGAAGAACCACCAACATATTTGTTGGATTTTTTTCCAACGACTTGAGTGAATGCTTCCTTTACTTTGTCCACTCTTTCATGGCTGTTATTCATCAAAAAATGTAAATTGTAGAGAGGGAAAAAAACAGTGTCTTGGAAATTACACCTCAGAAATTACAGCTTTTTACTGTCGGATGATTTTTATTACGTTGTTTACAATGTACTACACGTTCCAATCCTAATTTCTTTAGGAGTCTTCTGGCCAGCAGGAGTCCTGTGCAGTAAGCTGATGCATAATTTGTAAGTCCTACTTTAACTCCATACTGGGGAAGCTCGCGGCTGTAAGCTGCGCAGACAATCTTGTCTCCCTCAATTCTGGAATAAGCCACCTGGCAAGTGATGTCCTTGTTTGAAAGCCGAACAATCAACCTGTATTTTGGTGTATTGTATTTGTTCTTGTTGAATTGTTGAATGTTTGAATGAAAAAATTGACTCAAATTTCCTTCCGCTGGAGGTAAAAACACAACTATCTAAATTAATAAAGATGGACATGACAAAAAATGCGATTGCTTCTTACAAAATGATTTGAAAGTTTATCAGGCAACCAACAATTATTTGCTACGATTCCTTTTCGGAATTTCAAGTTTTTGAATGGCTTAACTTTCGCGAAAAAAAAGAACTCAAATACGAAAATATTGAAAAAACTATTAGTTACTTGAGAACGAAATATGTTTTCATCAATGACTCACTAATTTTCGATCAATATGTCAATTTAAAGAATTTGTCGAAAGAGCAAGTTTTTCTATTCCATTCCAGCATATAATGCGACTGTCAACGATTTTATAAATATCTTCTGCGACCAGAAAATGTTCCTTTATTGGATAAAATCGGAAGTTCGGAAAAATACTTTTAAGATTAAATTGGTACCTGTGACACTTAGAGTACCAAATTACATAATATCATACAAAAACTTAATATATGCCATTCCTTCGAGAGGTGATAAAAAATCTTTAAGTAAGAAAATACTTCTCCACGCGAACATAGTAAAAAATGGAAGCGTTCAAAAATATTTGCGATGACTGCCGAAAATTGATTTTGTTCTGAAACCAAAACCTAATTTCTAGAAATAAAAGCATTCTATTGAACATTCGTAGGTTGCATTATGAATATATGGTAACCCTCATATTGGCTTTTAAACAAAACTTGAAAAGCAAGCTTGCAGATAAAACCTTTTAAGATTTCAAGTATCAATCACTTTATAATTGGATGATATAATAATCTTCGATTGGATTTTAATTGGAATTTAATGACTCAGGAAGTTTTTATTGTTTTTTCTGTTTATCAACTGTGACATTGCAAGATAAATTTAGGATTTAAAACTTGCTTCAGCAATTCATGTGTATCAGATGAAATGGAACAATGCGAAAGAGACACTTGATGAGTGCACAATTTGATTTTTTGGCTTGGATTACAAATAAATTTTTTCGTCTGTCACGTCAAAGTTGGTATTTTAATTTCATTTTCGTATTTTAAGTTTGTTGCAAAAAAATTCGTGAAACATCAAATACACATTGTGGCAAAATCATTTTTTTCAAAATATCATTTTTTATAAAATAATTGTTAGAAAAAGAGAAAAAATTTTAGATTCAATTTAGTTATATTTTAGACGCGTAATATTTTTGTTTAAATTATTATTATTTAATGGAAATAATTTTTTTCCTATGTTTAGTTTTAAAAAGTACTGAAGAAAAAAAGTCTGAAATGAATCATTTTTCTTCAATAAACCCAGTTAATTTTCACTCAATATCTTTAAAGCATGATTTTATTTTATTTTGAAACTGAAAATTGAATTTTTGATCGCAATCCGCAGTCAAGCCTGTTCCAACTTTAGGTTAGCATCACTTTAAGATTGTCCACTTCCAAATCAATTTTCTCGAACCCGGATTTTATTTATTTTATTTCACACGATAATTTTTCGTATCCTATAAAAATCCCGATTTTGTTGGTTCTATACTGCCAACCTCCCTTTATCTTGTTTAGTTGCAAATTTATTTATTTTATTGAATATCTGACTTAATGGCAGAATCTTTATGTTTTGAATTACAAATTAACCTTTTTGGTTAAAAATTCAACTCTTTCTTTGAAAATTAAACTATTTTTTTTAAATTATCGTCATTTGTACTTGTTTCGTCGAGAAATCATTTTTTATTGGAAAAAATTAACTACTTGGTAGTTAACTTAACTACTTTATAAAAAAAATATTTCTTTTGTTGAAGATTCATCCTTTAAGTTGAAAATTTAACTCTCGTCTTTCCGATTTGAAAATTTCGTTGTTTAACGGAAAATTAGTTTTTTTGGCTTAAAAATTCAAAAGTTTGGTGAAAATTTAAACTGGTTGGTTAAAAATTATTTTTTTTGTTCATAATTCATATTTTACGTTGAAAATTAAACTATTTGGTAGAGAATTAATCTTTATGGTTATAACTTTTTATTTAAAAAATTTAACTATTCTTTTAGAAATTCGTTATTTTTTTGTTTAAAATTAATTTTTTTATCTGAAAAAACAGATGATTCGTTTTCAGGTCAAAAATGTTACATTTATAAATTGAAAATTCAACAAATTGGTGAGGGTTCGAGTATTTTGTAGAAAGTAGTATTTTTTGTATCAATTCGACTGCCTGAACATTCGTTAATTTTTTGAACACATGTTTTGAACTGAATACTTAAAGATTCCTTTTTTGTTTGCAAATTTATCGTTTTAGTTGAAAATTCAACTATTTCGTTATAAATTTTTCTTTCTTGATTGAAAATTGACATTCTTGAAAAACATCTCCTTCACCTGGTTTTGAAATCAACTGTTTAAAAAAAAATAATAATAACTGGTTAGCTTGAAAAATTATTTTCTTATGAAAAAATTTCATATTGGGTAGAAAAAAATCTTCTTTGTTGAAAATTGACCGCTGTGAATGAAAAATAACCTTTTTGGTGAATTTTTTTGAAGATTCATCATTTTAGTAGAAAAATAAAAAATCATCTTTTTGATTAAAAATTTAACTACTTTGTTCAAAATTCGACTTCGTTGGTAGAAAATTAATCTTGTTGTTTAAAAACTCAACTACTTGGTCGCAAATTAAAATTTGTTTAAAGATTTATATTCTTGGGTTGAAAATTCAATTCTTTTGTTAAATATTCGTTTGGTAAAAAATGAACTGTTAAAAAAGATGTATTTGATTTAAAAATTATTTATTTTATTTAAAATCGTTCGTTTGGTGGAAAATGTACCTTCTTGGTTGAAAAATCTAATATTTTGTTTCTTAATTGAATTAAACTCTGAATATTAATTTTTTTATTTTATTGTAAATTAACGTTTTTTAGTTGAAATTTGTCCTCCTTGGATTTAATAAAAATTGAGCAGCCGGTTACAAGAACCAGCCCGACGCAAGAACATGCGTAAAAGTTTTGTTCAAGTGTCTCTAAACAAGAAAATTTTCAAAACCGAAAAATTAATTTTTTGAAAATGTATAGAATTTTAGAGAATAAGTAAATAAATCTTTTCCCTATTACAATTTTTCTTGTCAAACGTATATTTTTAATAATAAAAGAGAAATATCGAATAAAAGTTTATCTCTGATTTAATTGAGTTTTAAAACTTAAATCGTTGTAACTCAGCTAAATATAATTGAAATAAGTTCATATTTGTAGGACTTATTCGAAATACTGTAGCAATGCTTAAAAATTCATAAAAAAGTTAAAAATCACTTATTGTTTAATAATATTTAATTGCAAATTTAGGTAAGTCGATAATTGTGTTTTCTTAGTTTCGCCGGTAAAAAGTATCTGAGTAATTTCTAGTCTCAAACAACTTTCAGTGAGTGATTTGTTCAAAAATGTTGAATGAAGTTTTTTGGAAAATTTCATATCGATTCGTTAGAAATTGACTGAGATATTTATATTTTGAAAAAGTACTCGACGTCTGCCGCGCTGTTAGCTAATGCGTCGTGAGGACTGCTGCGACAGGCATCCTTCTCGCGCGGTCAGACGATTTTCCCAATATTAATATCAGTCAATTTCTAACGAATCGATATAAGATTTTCCAAAAAACTTCATTTAACATTTTTGAACAAATCACTCACTGAAAGTTGTTTGAGACTCGAAATTACTTAGATACTTTTTACCAGCGAAACCAAGAAAACGCAATTATCGATTTACCTAATTTTGCAATTAAATATTATTAAACAATTAGTGATTTTTAACTTTTTCATGAGTTTTTAGGCATTGATACAGTATTTCGAATAAGTCCTATAAATATGAACTTGTTTCAATAATATTTAGCCGAGTTAGAACGATTTTAGTTTTAAAACTGAGTTAAATCAGAGATAAACTTTTAATCGATATATCGCTTTTATTATTAAAAATATACGTTTGACAAGAAAAATTCTAATACTAAAAAGTTTTATTTCCTTATTCTATACAATTCTATACATTTTCAAAAAATTGATTTTTCGGTTTTGAAAATTTTCTTGTTCGGAGACACTTCGACAAAACTTCTATGCATGTTCCTGCGTCGGGCTGGTTCTTGCACCCGGCGGCTCAATTAAATAATTTTTTTCAAAATCGAACTATTTTGTTAGTCATTTTTTTTTAGTCGAAGGTTTTACCGTATTGGTGAAAATTCGTAATTTAGGATTGAAAATTAATCTCTCTTGGTTTAAATTTAACTTATTTGTCCCCAATAAGTAAATATTGTTTATTTCGGAGAATAGAGGAAAAATTTACACGTGCCTAAGAGATTGTTAAACAAACGAGGCTTTAAATGGAAATTTCCAAGAAAATCTTCAAAACAAGAGCATAAACCTGTCAGAAATCATAGAATTGTTTGTTAAGTGTTTCTATATCTTTAAGGAGAGATTGACGCAATGTTTATTTCACAATCAAAAGAAATCGGCACGTGGAGATAAAACTAGGCGTTTCTAGCCGAGGACAAAGAACTTCCCAGATGGGTAATACCGAACGGGGATTTCTCATGAGTAAGCCAGCCAAACTGATCTGTGGAGGAAATGGGGTGTCACCTTCTGTTCTCGTATGTTTGAAAGGCGGTTGCTCTTGAGCTTCTATTTACAAATTTAAATTATCAATCTCATTAATTTGACTTTATATGTAAATACTTATCCACAAATTCCATAACATGTCAAGAAAATAATTTAGCTCTCGGATTGAAGAACAGGCGGATTTGGACAAAAATTACGGAAAAAACCTTATTTAAAATAGGCTTACAATTTTGTTATAAATAAAAAAATATGATTAAAAAAAGGACATTTTTTATTTGTTGTTCCCGGTGCTTGTCAATAACATGAAAATTGTTGAAATCGTCTAAGTTTTATAGAGTAACATTAGTTTAAGATATTACAATATCATATAATAAACAAAAAAATGGATAAACAAATTATTTGGTGAAAGAATGTTTTTTACGATTTTCCATAATTTTAAGTTTTTTACAGTATGTTGCAAGAAATTTGGACAAAACAATATAATTATGAAGAATTTTCTTCTTGAGATTATCATTTTTAATATTATATTATGATTTTTTTTAAATGAATTTAAGAAACAAAATAATTATTCGGGCATCTGTTGACGGCAAAATTCTTTTTTTTTAGTTCAATCTTTTTAATTGGGATTTTCGTGAAGTTATATTTTTTGGTTGAAAATTCAATCCTCTCTAATAAAAATAAACTTTAATTTCGGAAATTCAATTTCTCTGGTTTTTTGTATTTCTTTATTGAAAATTATTAACTACTTGGTTTAAAGTTAAACTACTTTGTAAAAAATTAATTTCTTTGGTTGAATATTCATCATTTTAGTTGAAAATTCAACTTTGGTCGTGAATTTAGTTTTTCGTTGAAAAGTCATATTTCGAATTGAAAGTTCATTTTTGTAGAAAATTAGTCTTTTTTGCTTGAAAATACAACAACTTAGTGAAAATTGTAACAACTTCGTTAAAAATTAACTTTTTTTCAAAATCCATATTTTGTGTTGAAAATTAGTTTAAAAAAAATTAAACTATTTCATTAAAAGCTCAATTATCCTGCCATCTTTTTTGGTTTAAAATACATCTATCTCGACTGAAAACGAGCTTCATTTTCGGAAATTAAATTTTTCTGTTTCTGGTCTTGAAGATAGAGATATTGCCTAAATTTTTTAAATCAGAGAAGTGCCCCCTCCCCCCGCTTTTTCTTAGTGTCACGTAATAGGTGGAATTAATCAAGTCTCGTCAGATGTGAGTTGTGGGTAACAGCAGAGGAGTGAGGTAGTCAGTTTGAGGGTTGAAGAAACGGACGGGCATCCCGAAAAACGGAATGGCAGAGCGGGTGAGGAGGGAGTGTGCCGGGTGAACAGTGAAGAGCGGGTGAGGAGGGGTCGAGCGGATGAGGGGGGTAACGAGAGTGGAGAGGGGGTAGATGGTAGCAGGTCGTGCACGTGCCACTGGTTTGCAACCACTTTTAACGGTTAGATATAGTACATCAGATCCATGCAGCTAGACTCCTCACTCAGAGGCACGACACTTCCGAATGAGAAGAAGCTTCACTGCTCACACGTGGCAAATGCAACTTATACATCGACTGATAATTATATGTCAATTCCTCGGATAGTGCGTTCGATATCAGCTCTTCCCTATCCTGAAACCCCTATTCCCCTTTCCCCTAAATTGGTCTTGGCACGATTCTATGCTTTATTCTATACTACTCAGATTTGTAGTTTGTTTACATCCCAACCCACGTTAGCTTTTATGTAATAATTTATACACTCACGACAGCATGCAATCTCATGTGGTTTAAAGAGCTGCATGAATGCCACATTGTGCATTTTCAACTAAGTGGTCGAATTTTTTACTAAAAAATATGAATTTAACAAAATAGTTTCATTTTAAACCAAAGAGGTGAATCTTTAAAAAATTAATAAACAAGAAACTAATTTTAAAACAAGTAATTGAATTTTTTACCAAATTGTTGAATTTTCAAACTGAAGACAAGAATTTAAAAACTGAAAGATTTAACCAAATGGTCGAATTTAAGATAAATTTTCTATCAAATGGCGAATCTTAAAAAATTTTTTAAAAATTTTTTAAAAATTTTCAACAAAGTTTCAACGAAAGAGATGAATTTCTAACTAAAATTATAAATTAAACAAAAAATGAATTCTCAACAAGAAAGAGTTATTTTTTATCGAGAAAGTAAAAATATAAAAAAATAGTTGTATTGTGGATAAAATAATAAAATAAATTTTTTTCAAGTTTCTTGAAAATATGGGAGAAGAAAAGGAATTTTATTAAAAAGGCGAAAAGACATGAATTTTCAAATAAATAGTAGAATTTTCATCTTGAAAAGATAAATTTTCAATTAAAAATATTAATTGCTAACCAATAAAGTTAATTTGATAAAAGTGAAGAAGTTAAAGTATTTAAAAAAAGAGATTAATTTTCAACAAAAAATAGGCATTTGCAATCATCTTGTTCAAGTAAATAGTTAAATTTTTTTATTAGTGGCAAATTTTAACAAAATAGTTGAATTTTTAAACTATAAATATGCATTTTTAACCAAATGGTGGAATTTTCAATAAAAAAAGAGTTGTTTAAAAAAGGGGAAAATAGGGGAATAGGGGAAAAAGTATGAAGTCTGAAATATAAAATTGATTTTCAAACTTACGAAATACATTTTTAATAAAAAATATTAATTTTTCACCAAAGAAGAGGTATTTTCAACTTGAAAAGATTAATTTTCAATTAAAAACATTAATTGTTAACCAAAAATGTTACATTTTTAGTTAAAAAAATTAATTGAAGGAAAAGGAATTTTCAATAAAATAGTTAAATTTTCAACCAAAGAGAGATAAATTTTAGTAGTTAAATTTTTTTACCAGAAAAAAATATTTTCTTGCAAAAAAGGCGAATTTTCAACGAGAAAAATGATTTTGCAACCAAATTGTTGCATTAACATCCAGAGAGTTAAAAGAAACCCAAGAATTCAACAACTAAATTTAGACAACCACCATAAAATGTTCCTATCGAAATTTGAAAAAAGATAAAAATTTTCCGAAGAAAGAAAAGAATTTATTTTTAGTACAAAATAAAAAAGAGGAGCGAAAAATGAGAAGGAATTTAATTCCTTCTCTTACAGCACCTCTTTCTCTCTTTCTGACACCTCTCAGAATCAAATGAGTTTCAAAATGAAAGCAAAAAATGAAAAAAAAAACAATTTTCAACAAAGTTGTTAAATTTTCAAGAGACGAATTTGAACAAAATATTTGAATTTGCAATCTACAAAGATCAACTTTCAACCAAATGGTCGAATTTTCAAAAAAATAGAATTCTTTAAAAAAGGGCAAAAGGGGAATAGGGGAAAGAGTGTGAAGTCCGAAACATTAAAGTTTATTTTCAATCCTAATAAAACCTGTATCGTTACGTCCTCTACCTCCCCCACACCCACCCCCGCCCCGGCCCCAGCGCCGCACGG
>JAAAKG020147720.1:0-10402 GCA_010014905.2 Druon quercuslanigerum
CTACCGAGTGAGTCACGCCTACCCCGAAAGGGAAACGGCTTAATGGTGTAATAATAATAATAATAATAATAATAATACAGTGTCGGGGATTTTATTTTTCGGGATTTTTCAGTCGTGCAGGAATTTTATTTTTCGGGAATTTTTCAATTCGGGAGTTTTAGTATTCGGAAATTTTATTAGTCGGGAATTTCAGTGTCGGGAATCTTATTTTTCGGGATTTTTCAGTCTTCCCGGAATTTCATTATGCGGGAATTTTCCCATTCGGTAATATAATAAACTGTCAGGAATTTTCCAATTTAGGAATTTTGTTAATCGTAAATTTTATAATTCGGGAATTTTCCCAGTCAGCAATATAATAAACTGTTAGGGAAGTTTATTTTTAGCAAATTCTGCAATATGGATATTTTATTATTCAGGAATTGCACAGTGTCGGGGATTTTACTTTTAGGGATTTTCAGTCGTGCCGGAATTTTATTATTCGGGAATTTTCCCAATCGGGTATTTTAGTATTCGGAAATTTTATTAGTCGGGAATTTCAGTGTCGGGAATCTTATTTTTCGGAATTTTTCAGTCTACCCGGAATTTCATTATGGGGGAATTTTCCCATTCGGTGATATAATAAACTGTCAGGAATTTTCCAATTTAGGAATTTTATTAATCTTAAATTTTATAATTCGGGAATTTGCCCATTCAGTAATATAATAAACTGTTAGGGAAGTTTATTTTTAGCAAATTCTGCAATATGGATATTTTATTATCTGGAATTTTATTATTCAGAAATTGCACAGCGTCGGGGATTTTATTTTTAGAGACTTTCAGTCGTACCGGAATTTTATTATTCAGGAATTTTCCCAATTGGGTATTTTAGTATTCGGAAATTTTATAACTCGGGAATTTCAGTGTCGGGGATCTTGTTTTTCGGGATTTTTCAGTCTTCCCGGAATTTCATTATGCGGGAATTTTCCCATTCGGTAATATAATAAACTGTAAGGAATTTTCCAATTCAGGAATTTTATTAATCGTAAATTTTATAATTCGGGAATTTTCCCATTCAGTAACATAATGAACTGTTAGGGAAGTTTATTTTTAGCAAATTCTGCAATATGGATATTTTATTATTCAGGAATTGCACAGTGTCGGGGATTTTACTTTTAGGGATTTTCAGTCGTGCCGGAATTTTATTATTCGGGAATTTTCCCAATCGGGTATTTTAGTATTCGGAAATTTTATTAGTCGGGAATTTCAGTGTCGGGAATCTTATTTTTCGGGATTTTTCAGTCTTCCCGGAATTTCATTATGCGGGAATTTTCCCATTCGGTAATATAATAAACTGTCAGGAATTTTCCAATTTAGGAATTTTATTAATCGTAAATTTTATTATTCGGGAATTTTCCCATATAATAAACTGTTAGGGAGTTTTATTTTTCGCGAATTTCGCAATACGGATATTTTATTATTCTGGAGTTTTATTGTTCGGGAATTACACAGTGTCGGGGATTTTATTTTTAGGGATTTTTCAGTCGTGCAGGAATTTTATTTTTCGGGAATTTTTCAATTCGGGAGTTTTATTATTCGGAAATGTTATTATTCTGGAAGATTATTATTCGAAAATTTTATTTTCTGGATTTTTCAGTCATCCCATTACAAATTGAACGATTTAATCATTGAAAAAGTGAAGAATTGAACTTAACATTATTTTAAACTTTTATATCGAACTTCATTTAATTTGCATTATATCAGTTGATACAATAAATAAATTTACTGTAATTTTCCGATTTTCAGGTCTCGAAAAAATTCCCCGCCCTTTTTCCGGTTTTCCAGTCCAGTGACCACCCAGAATATTATCAATTTTCATTGTACTAACTTCAAATTCGAATTTAGAAGAAAAAGGAAAATTAAGGAACTAATTTTTATTCTTACCCGCTGAGAATTGCAACCTGCTGTTGTACTCTGAACAAATATTCTCAACGTCTTCGCTCGTGTAAATTTTCTGGGAATCTGCTATGCTCAAAACGTCCTTGACCGTTTGGGGACTCAAACAACTTATCGACCTAAACCAGGAAGTTGAACCTGTTCCTGTGCTTACGCACAAGCCTGAGCTTTTCACCTTGTGATATTTTTCCTCCTCGTCCAATTTAATGAGCAAGGAACTTGTTCTTGCAGATAAAGTTTCGCCTATAAATACCTGCAAAAATTCAAACATGAATTATAAATCTATTATGGAAACTGCTCCAAAAATATTGTATTTACAACAAAACAATTGATTTTTCAAGTTTAAAAGTAAAATGTTTTGGAAAAACGTTGAATTTGAAACTCGAAAAGATGAATTTTGAACAACAAAATTAAATGCTGACCAAATTGTTGAACTGTCAAGCAAGAGACGAATTTTTAACTAAACAATGGAATTTTCAACCATATAGTCAAATTTTGAACAACAATAAAATATATAATAGTTGATATTTCGGTCAAACAATATATTTATTTTAAATAAAAAACAGTTGAATTTATCAAAAAACAAAACGATGCAAACTCTTGTAAAAAACGATAATTCAACGGCGAAATTTGGACCACAATAAAGAAACAAAAATGCTCCTATTTTATTCTGAATTTTTTTTTTAATTTTTCAGATTACAATAGAAGCATTTTTGTTTCTTCGTTATGGTCCAAATTTGTTCATTGGATTCTTGTTTTTTACAAGAATTTGCATCACTTTGATTATTGCACATTAAATAGGAATTTTAATTTGGATTCTGATCTAATTTAAATTTCCTAAATTTTAACAAACAAAAATTAAATGAAACGGTTAAATTTTCAACCGAAACAGATGAATTTTTAACAATATCGTCGAATTTTTAATCAAAAAAGATTAAGTTTGACCAAAAACTAAATAGCTGCATTTTTATGGAAAGAAGAGGACATTTTTAGAAGGCAATTGAATTTTCAAGAAAAAATCTCATTTTCAACTAAGAAAGAAGACTTTTCTTACTAATAAAGATGAATTTTTAAACCAAATAGACGATATTTTTAGAATTTCAAATTTTCAACCGAAAAAGTGGAATTTTCAACAAGAAAGTTAATTATCATCCGAAAAAGATGAATTTCTATCCAAAAAGACGAATTCAAGGAGACCGTTTTAATCAGAAAAAAAAATTCCGGTCATTTCCCGGTTAGCAAAAATTTTTCACGGTCAATGAAACTAAACAATGTTAACTCTAAAGCTAAAAATATTTCCATTTAAAGCAATAAAAATTGAGCTGCAAATCATTTTAAACATTTTTTCAAATTTTTAATGAAGTTTAAAATTTGTTCAGAACTTCTAAGCTTCTTTTAAAATGCCTCAAGTTTTTCCTAAAATTTTGTAGAGAAATCCTGCAAAATTAAGAAAATTTCCTTAAAATCTTTCAGATTTAGTTTTGGCAAATTTTGAAATCTTTTTAAACATTTCTAAATATTCTCTGAATATTAATTTATCAAAGAAAAATATTATTTTCAATTTTTATAGAATTCTTAAGAAATTGTTGTTTTATTCTTTTGAAACCTTTAAATATGAATATATTATTTTTAAGTTATTTTTTAAATAAAAATAGTTTATGAATCTGGAATTTCTTAAATTTTCAACTGAATCCGAATAGTCTAGTAAAATCAATTATTCATTTTTTCATCCTTAAAATGTTTAACTTTAAAAATCATTATAACGTATATGTACAGTTGATCAGGTAAAAATGTTTTTTATCCAAAATTTCCTATTTCAAACGCTTGTAATTCGTAATTTTTAAGTCTCTAAAACTGCATTTTAAAATTCTGTACATGAAATATATAGGCTTGAAAATTAAATATAAAATGGAAAAATTTTGAGGTGAAATTATAAAGATTTCACAAGAAAGTTAATTATCATCCGAGAAAAATGAATTTTCTATCCAAAAATACGAATTCAAGGAGACCATTTTAATCATAAAAAAATTCCTATCATTTCCCGATTAACAAAAATGTTTCACGGTCAATGAAACTAAAAAATGTAAACTTTAAAGCTAAAAATACTTTCATTTGAAGTAATAAAAATTGAGCTGCAAATCATTTTAAACATTTTTTCAAATTTTTAATGAAGCTAAAAAATTTTTCAGAACTTCTAAACTTCTTTCAAAATGCCTCAAGTTTTTCCTAAAATTTTGTAAAGAAATCCTATAAAATTAAGAAAATTACCTTAAAATCTTTCAGATTTAAAAATCATTATAACGTATGTTCACAGTTGATCAGGTTAAAATGTTTTTTATGCAAAATTTCCGATTTCAAACGCTTCTAATTCATAATTTTTTAAGTCTCTAACTTTCTCTCACTTTTTCCACTTTACATGAAAATTGTACGTTTGAAAATTAAATATAAAATGGAAAAATGTTCAGATGAAATCTTTATAATTACGCATTGTAAACTGAATATCAGAATGAAAAAAGATAACAATTTAACAAATTCTTTTTTTAAACTGTTGAAATTAAACTTGGACAGATTTTTTTTCTAAAAATTTGTCAAATTCCCGGTCAATGCATAAATTCACTGCCATTTCTTGCGGTTTGCCGGTCTCATAAATGTCCTGCTTTCCCGGTCCAGCGGCCACCCTGGACTTTTTAGCGAAACAGTTGAATTTGTGTCAAAAGTTTTGTTTTTCTTTGAAAAATAGTTATATTTTCTCATTAAGTTCTATTAATTCAGTTTGCATTTATAAAAAAAATGAGAAAAGGAGGAAAATGGGGAATTTTTTGGAAAATAAGAGAAAAAGAAGAATTACTTTAAAAAGGGGAAAATGGGAGATAGTGTAAAGTCTGAATTTATATTTGAAGCCTTACTTCGTTTAGAGCTAACCACGGTAATCGTCGCTCCGCTGGCAGATCCTGAGATGTATCTACAATATCCTCTTCTTTCTCAAAATAAAGCCTAAAAACAAAAACTCTCCAGGTCTAAGAAAATGTTAAAAATCTACATAGCACATAAATTATTATAAACCATTGTCTAAAATTTCCACCGGGAAAACCATGTTATTTCTACAATACTTGGTTAAATAATTTATACGCACTTGTTTGAATAATTTAACAGATCACATCATCAGGCCTTGAAAAAATATTGTCTGACAATGCGTAAATGTCGTTCTTGACGCAAGGAATTTTATAAACATGTTATTATATCACAGAGTGACTGTAATTTAGTTCAAGGATGACATAAAATAAATAGTGAGAATAAAAATAAAAGTAGAGAGTTTACCTCTGGTTCGGAGAGCCTCGACACTTCTCATGCAAATGTGAAGGTGGATTCCAAATATTGTCTCCCTGCAAAGTAATTCGAATCCTCCTCCTCATTACAAATTTATACTCGCCATCTTTCAACTTCCTGAAGATTTCCGGTATATTGTGCGTATATTTGTCCGGCAAGAGGAGAAAACCCTCCGAAGACTCTGGGTCTGAATTAATGCCCATTATTGGTTTTTTGTTGTCGGTGATCAAATTGGAGGCCAAAAGAAAAGTTCCGTCGCCTCCAACTGGCAAGATCAAATCAGCCCAAGCTACACTTGAACTATCTATGCTCAGCCTGCAATTTAATATAATATGTAACTTATTTATTTCAAAAACAAACAAAAATATCAATTGAAATCTCAACACCAAAACATGAATTATCAACAAGAAAGATAATTTTCTGCATAAATAGTTGCATTTTCAATACAAAAAGCAGAATTTTCAACCAAATAGTTAAATTTTCAAGCAAAAAAGTTTAAATTTCTACAAACAAAAAATTAATTTTGTAAGCATAAAGACGATTTTTCAAAATAATAGTTGACTTTTAAGTAAGGAAAGATTTCAGTTGAATTTCGAACAAAATATGAATGTTCAACAAAACAGCTGAATTTTCATAAAATAGTTAAATTAAAAAACAATCTCAGTTGAATTTTTAACAACAAAATATGTACTTTCAACGAAAAAGTTAATTTTCTATCAAATTAGTTGAATTTTCAACCCAAAAAGAGGGATTTTCGACAAAACCGTTAAATTTTCAACAAAAAATAATACATTTTTATAAACAAACAAAAAATGAATTTTTGATCCATAGAGACGATTTTTCAAAATAATAGTTCAATATACATTTTCAACAAAAAAAGTTAATTTTCTAACAAAATAGTAGAATTTTCAACCCAAGAAGATGAATTTTCAAAAAACCGTTAAATTTTCAGCCAAAAAAGATTACATTTCTATAAGTCAAAAAAACTAATTTTTAACCATAAAATATTAATCTTCTAACAAAAAAGAAGAATTTGGAAACCGAAATGGAAACATTTTCAAAAAAAAGTTGATTTAAAAAATAATTATTTGAGATAAATTTGAGCAACAAGATATGAATTTTCAACAAAAAATTTAATTTTCTACCAAAAGAGTTGACTTTTTAACACAAAAAGATGAATTTTCAACGAAACAGTTAAATTTTCAACCAAAAAAGATTACATTTTTGCAAAGAAAAAAAAATACATTTTCAAAATAATAGTTTGAATTCTAAGTAGGAAAAGATTTCAGATACATTTATAACAGCAAAATGTGAATTTAAAAAAAAAAGAGTTTAATTTTCAATAAAAAGATAAAATTTCTACCAAAAAAAGAATAATGTTTGAACGAAAAAAACGAATTGAAAAAAAGTTGAATTTTCAACAACAAAATATGAATTTTCAACTAAAACAAATTATACTATACTCAACTGGCAATATTAAATCAGCCCGAGATACACTTGAACTATCTATGCTTAAACTACAATTTAAAAAGAAATTCTAGATGTAATATAGCAAGGTGGCTGCAAAACTTCATTTTCAAAATTCCCTGATTATCCCTGATTTTTATGTAATCGATTTTGCATTTTCTCTTACAATTGATATTTAAATAAGACCATAATTTCAATATTATTTAACATATCATCTCTAATAAACGCAATAAGTCAAATAATTGCAATTTATAATTTAAAAATATTAAACTTTTTTTTCAACCAAAGAAAAATATGACTTTTTATCATAAAAGATGGATTTTTAATCTAAAAGAACGATTTTCAAAAGAGAGTTAAATAAAAGAGATGAATTTTTAAACCGAAAAGACGAATTTGCAATACAAATAATTCAATTCAATTTTCAACACCAAAATATGAATTATTAACAAAAAAATTAATTTTATACCAAAATAGTTGAATGTTCAACCTGAAACGAGGAATTTCTATCAAAAAGATGCATTTTTAAACTGTAAAGACGATTTTTTTTAAAAGTTGAATAATCAACAAAAAAGATTTCACTTGAAGTTTTAGCAACGAAATATGAATTTTCAACCAAAAAAGTTAAATTTTCGACAACAAAATATGAATTTTCAACATAAAAGTTAATTTTTGAACAAATTAGTTGAATGCTTAACCCAAAAAGATAATTTTCTACCAAAAAAGTTGAATTTTCAACAAATCGGTTGGATTTTCAACATACAATGTAGAAACTTCTACGAAAAAAGTACGCATTTGTAAACCATAGACGATTTTTTAAAAAACAGTTGAATATTCAACAAAAAAGTTGAATTTATAACCATAAATAATTAAATTTCTATAAGAAAAAAAATAATTTTTAAAACGAAAAGACGAATTTTTTAAAACAAATAGTTAATTTTGAAACAACAAAATATGAATTTTTATCAAAAAAAAAAAAAATTGTTTTTCAGGGTGTCTAGTGATCAGGCAATTTGAAATTCCCAAGTTTTTCCCCGATTTTTTCCAGGTCAAATTTTTTCAACGTATTCATAGAAATAGGTGTTTTAACATGATTTACACATAAAAACTCTGCCCGCTGTTTACCGTGAGGATAAATTGTTCGAACTTCCGAGTATTACGAATAGCCGTACATAGAATTTGCAAATCTTGAAAAACATGGTCTTAAAAATTTTGAAAATGCTCTAACATCTTGAAAATTTATCCATAATATCTAGTTAACGAACTTGTACTTTTCCTTGTACTTTACTTACTTGTACCAGTACTTGTACTGGAAACCGAGTAAGTCAAATTTGACATAAAACCAATACCTTCTACTTAGGAGGACAATATAAAAAATTACATAAATCGATATACATAGGATAAAACCTTGCGACTGTAGACAATGCAGAAATGGAATAAAAAGAAGACAAAGTAGAAAAAAATCGATTTTTCGATAGAATAAACAAAATTCCCGGCTAGACACGCTGTTTTTTAATAAGTTAGTTGAATTTTCAACCGAAAAAGAGAAATTTGCCAAAAATAGTTGAATTTTTAACCATTGAAGGTTAAATTTCTGCAAACAAAAATTTAAACCATAAGAACGAATTTTCAGAAAAATAGTTGACTTTTCAACTAAACAAGATTTAACTTGAATTTTTAACAAAAATGTTAATTTTCTATCAAATTAGCTGAATTTTCAACCCTGAAAGAAAAGTTTTCAAAATTTTCAACCTAAAATGGAAAAGTCACATTTTCAGTTAAAAAATGTAATTTCAAACAAAAAAAAAAGACAAATTTTAAACAAAATAGTTCAATGTTCAACCAAAAAGATGAATCATACACCTTATTATCCCTGGGTGTTATTTAAAGTGCCTCTTATATAAATTTCCTGACTTTAATCAGATTTTTTTCAAAATCTCTGTCTGAGCCTTGATTATCCCTGACCAATAAAATCCCCTGATTTTTCTCTGATAACCAGGTTTTCCCTGACCTACGGTCACCCTGTGAACAAATGCCAATTTTCGATAATCAATTGTAATTTATTGATTTACCTGTCCATGATTTTGTACTCTATATTGAGCTTTCGAAGAACCTCGGTTGTTCTTAATTCAGCAGCTTTATTCCTGTAATGACTCGTGAGCATGGCCTCGTAATCCGAACCTCTTTCCTTTAACTTGATCCTCAAGAGAGACTCATCGAGGTCAGGCTCTCGCATTTTTTCAAACTGATATCGCGATATCTTCGTCAAGACGAGAACCCTCTTTGGCACAAAACTTGTAGATTCTTTCCTCGAAAATATCTTCATGCTGCTTAAATTGGACCGCACCTTCTCAGAGAAAGAAGGACTGAGGAACAGTAAGACCTGAAGAGATCCTAAAAACATTCAGTCATTTATTAATGTGTATTCCAAAAATTTGCAAGTTAAATTAATATCTTACTTTTGAATTCTCTTCTTATCACTTCCGACTTTCTATGCCATATTTGCAATATTGAACCTGAATTTAATTTCATAACTATAAATATGCTAATCTACTATTGTCACAAAAAAACAACTGGAAAAGTAAATTTTGTGTAAATTATTTATAAATTTCATATAAAGTGAACAGAGGTCCTATTTTTTTTATCGCTGTCCTAATTTTCTGATTTTTTATGCTACATAAATACTGATTTTGACTAGTATTTAAAAAGAAAGGAAAGCATCGAACTTCCTGAAAGAATTTGAAATTCTTAAATGTATTTTAAATAATTAACATATTGTACAAACTGTATTCAGTTATTTAAATAACAATGTTGACCTAAAAAGTTATTTGTATAATTTATGAACTTCGGGAATGAACATACAAATTTATTATTTTCTTCATAATTCAACAATTTTGTTAAAAACAAAAAAGTTAACCTTTTTGATTGACAATTAAACTGTTTTGTAGAAAATTCATCTTTTTGCATAACATTAATGTTTTAACAATAAATTCCACTGTTCTGATAAAAAGAGATATTTCGGGATCCAATCGTGTACTAAACTATGTTTCTTTTTATCATAATGAATCATCGTGAAAGCATTATATCTATTACAGCAATTCTATTTTGTTGAAAGTTTATCTTTTTTTGTTAGAAAATTAATCTTTATTGTTGAAAACTCATATTTTTGGTCAGAAATTCAACTGAGTGGTTTATAATTAATTTTTTATTAAAAATTTGCCATTATATTAAAAAATTAATTTCTTTGATTAAAGAATGAACTATTTAGTTAAAAATTCATCTTTTGTAGCAGAATATTAATTTTCTTACTGAAAAATTCGTCTTTTTGGTTCATTATTCAATTCTTTGCTTCAAAATTTAATCATTTGGTTGGAAATTTAACTACTACTTTATTGAAAACTCTTTTTTTTTATTAAAAATTAATTCTTTATAATTAAAAATTATTTTTTAACTGTAAATATAATTATTCTATTTTCCGTTGAAAATTTATATTTTTTAGCTGAAAATGTATGTATTTTGTTGAACATTAATTTCTTAAGTTAATAATTAATTTTTTAACTTTATGGTTTAAAAATGTATCATTTTTAGTTAAAAATTTATGGATTTTGTTGAGTATTCGTCTTTTTTGGTAAAAAAATTCATCTTTATAGTTTAAAGTTCGTTTTTCTATGGAACATTG
>JAAAKG020147721.1:0-10401 GCA_010014905.2 Druon quercuslanigerum
ACCAGCTGAGACAAATTAATTTTTTTATGACGTAAAAAAGACAATACACTATGAGGCTTCAATAAATGTCTCCTTTTTAATTAGCTTCGAATCACCTGAAGTCAATCCTATTTAAAGCGAGATTATACAGACTAGTGGTTCAAAGTTATTAATAAAGTGATTGGTTGTTTGATTACGGCCATAGTTTTCGTATATTCATGAAATTATATAGTTAACAGAAGTTAATACATGTATCTTTGAAAAATTATTGTTTTCGATCGTATAAATAAATAAACTGTTCACTTAAAAAAATAAAAGTACCTTTTTCCCGGAAAATGCTGTAGTGAAATTCTAAGAAAAAACTACAAATTTCTCTGTCTGTACCCTGTAGTCGCTTGCAGACATACTTTTCTAACGATCAACAGTTCTAGCGTAATCCATCAAAAATTCTTTAAAAAAGTAAAAAGTAGAATTGACCAGCAAAAGTAAGCGAAATACATAGTCGAAATACAAATGTTGTAAATAACATTTCTTTATACTTTGCACAGCTATTGGTTTGCTCCTAAAAAATGTTATTTCAATTAAAAATTTTTATTTTTTTGAAAAAAATATGCGAGAGACACATACAAATGTTAGCAGAACAAATTTTTCATATCAAAATATTTGAAAATATACTTTAAACATTTTCTTGCTAAGATGGATCGTTTTTTATTCAATCGCTATAAACCTTTTAACAAAATGAAAATTAAATTTTGAGGTAAGAGCTATAAGATGTCAAAAAAATAGTCTAAAATAAATTGTTACTTTCAGGTAGAACTACAAAACCACTTGTAACGTTTTTTTTAAGCTTTGAAACTCTTATTGAAAAATTAAAAATCAAAATTTGCTGCCAAATAATTTTAGAGCCGCAGGAAATATTATTAGACAAGACTAATCACTATTCATTTAAAGATATACAGGGTGTCCCAGAAACCTCTTACCGCCAAAAACCAGGACATTGCTTTTTAAATTTTAAGCAGAAAAGTCATTTGCAATTTTTCGAAATTCTCAAAAATAAGCGAGATATTCAATATTTCTTTTGGCTACTCAGCGCGCTTGGCGGGAACAGCGCCAGTGGCGTAACAGCGGTCATGGGCCTCCGAAAGAGTTTGTTTGTTTATTTATGTTTGAATCGAAACAATGCTTGATGATGACGAAATGTTTTTAATTTTCAATTCGCGTGATTGTAATTTTTCCAAATTGCAAAAATTTTGTTAAGTTCGAAATCGCGAAAAGCAAAACGATCAATTTTGTTTTTAAAAAAACTTTCGGAAAAGTTAAAATCACGCGAATTGAAAATGAAAAACATCTCGTCATCATCAAGCATTGTTTCGATTCAAACATAAATAAACAAACAAAATTCTTTAGGGGGCTTATGACCGCTGTTACGCCACTGGCAACACTGGCGCTGTTCCCGCCAAGCGCGCTGATTGGTCAAAAGAAATATTGAATATTATTTTTATTATTATAAATTATTATTATTATTATTTATTTTTGAGAATTTCGAAAAATGGCAAAGGACTTTTCTGCTTAAAATTTAAAAAGCAATGTCCTGGTTTTTGGCGGTACGAGGTTTCTGGGAAACCCTGTAGAATGCTATTACCATACAAAAATTCAAGTGACCAGCCTAATAACGTGGGATTATCTTTTTATTTATAAATTTCGTTATTTGGTTATTTTTTGAAAAAGGAATTCTTCGTGATCGCGAATTCAACTGTTTTGTTAAAATTTCGTCGATTTTTTTTAAAACTCAACTATTTGTAGAACGATCACCTTTTGTTTAAAATTCATATTTAGATACTGATAATTCAACTTAAATCTTTTTTTGATAAAACTGATTTTTTTTCTGAAAATTGTTCTTTTTGTTTTAGATGTTTATCCTTATTAGTAGAAATATTGCATCTTTTTTGTCATACTTTTGGGTTAAAAACCCAACTAATAAGAAGAAAAAACTGTTTGGTTCAAAATTCTACAATTTTGTTGAAAACTCGTACATCTAGATTTTGGTTAAAAATATAGCTGTTTTGTAGAAATTTTAACTATTTTCTAGAAAAATTGCTTTTTTCTGAAAGTTTCTATTTTAGTGTTGAAAAAAGAGACGTAATCTTTTCTGGATGATAATTCAATTATTTCTTTGGATTTTTTTTTTCGTATTAATAGTTCGTATATATTCAGAGAAATTTCATCTTTATTAAATAAAAATGCTACTTTTGTTTAAAAATTAAACTATTCAAAAAAAAGTAATTTTTTGGGTACAACTTTCTACTATTTTGTTGAAAATCTAATTATTATGTAGAAAATGTACTTTTTGTTTTAATTTTATATTTTGGCGTTCTTATTAAAAATTTATCTGTTTTGGTACCAATTTCGTCTCTCTGGGATAAAAATGTAACTATTTGATAGATAATTTAACTATTATGTTGAACATTCATCCTTTTTGGTTAAAAAAATTCGTCTTTTTGTGTTGAAAATTCAACATTTTTTTCGTATAAACTTCTTTTTTGTTGAAAAATTCATATTTTGATCTTGAAAAGTCAACTGAAATCTTTTTTGAATGAAAATTTAGATCTTTTTATTAAACAAAAAAACTTTATCTGTTTAAAGAGCAATTTCACATTTCCTTGGATAAAATTGCAACTATTTAGTAGAGAGTGCATTAATTTGGTTAAAAAGTGACACTTTTTGCTTAACAATTCTTCTTTATGGATTAAAAAATTAATTTTTTTGCAGAAAAACCTATTGCCCTATCCAAGATAGCTTGATATTATATTTTATAAATTGCCAAACATTGTTGATTATTTAGAAAATCCTAATGAACAAATGGGCCTTTATATCGTTCTTAAGTTAACAATTAAAAAAGTGAAATGAAGAAACTTGAGCTTTCAGTTAAAACATAAGTAATCGGATTTTTGTTGGTACAACATTGAAAATGTTACATAAACGACATAAAAGTAAAAGGTTTTAGGCATATGTCCTTATTTAAAGAATTAATTTAACTCGTATGAAGTAATAAAATCGTATAAATTAAAATTTTTATTTTTTTAAGTTGTATCTCCTAGGATAAAAAATATACTTTAAATTAAACAACTTTATTAAAATATTCTATATTCATTTTAAAAATTAATTAAGCAACAGTTTATTTAAACAATATCAGTTTCAATAACTTGATAAGAGGGGATAGTGAGATGAAACTTCAATGAAAATAAAACTATTGTTACAATAAGTATTTCTCGTAAGTTTTCAACTTTTTTCATTATATGTCATCGGAGAGCAAAAAAAGAGCAAAAAATATCAGCCAACAGTGGTTCCTGAATTTTATTATTTTAATTGCTTTTTGCATGCATATATGAACTCCGCTGTATACGTTTACGTGCAAGGGTAGTTTTTGGGAAAAATTATAATGAGATGTAAATGTTCAAGTTTCAAATTATTAACTTGGAGCTCTAAATCATCTTTACATTTTTCCATGTATTTTCCCACTTTTAAAACGTTTTTGATAGGTAGGTGTATAGGTATAGGTGGGTGTATACGAGTTAGGGTAGTTTTTCGCGAACGTATTATATATTATCGGAAAGCAAAAAAAGAGCAAAAAGATATCAGGCTACAGTGCGTAATAAATTTTATTATTTTAATTCCTTTTTATATTCATACAATAACTTAACTGCATACGTTCACGCGGAAGGGTAGTTTTTAAGGAAAATTATAAGCAGGGGGAAATTTTCTAGTGTAAAGTAATTAATTTGGACCTCTAAATCATATCTACTTTTTTCCAGGTAGGCTCTCCTACTCCCCAAAAATAAAATTTCCAAAACCATCCCTTGACATTCAAAAACATTCAAAAACTACTAATTAGCAGTATTTGACTAGTGTATATTTACTGCACTTTATCAGCACTTTTGAATCACAGGTAATTTTTTGAAGCTAAGGAATGGTTTTGGAAGTTTTATTTTGGCAGCGTTTGAGATCCTAAAATTAGTCTTCAATTCTGGAGTACTCAATTTTAAGATGCGTGCACATTTAATTGATAGGGTAGCTTTTTATAATAGTGGTTGTTTTTAAAAAATTTCGCCGTTGGTCATAAAAGAGCATTTGATGAGCCTGCAATTTTTATATACTCAGTTTTGAGAATAATGCATAATTAGTGCACTTTTCATCACTTTTAAGTGAGGGGTTGTTTATTAAATTTAAGAGATAATTTTAAAAAGTTGAATGTGGTGAGTTCGAGAGAATAAAATATGCCTTCAATTCTGTTGTACTTGATTTTCAGATAAGTGCATATTTAATTTTTAGGGCCTTTATTTATGATAGGGGTTGTTTTTGAAAAATTGTGCCGTGGATCATGGAAGAACCATCAATAAGCCATCAATTCAGATGTACTCAGTTTAATGATTAGTGTATATTAAGTGCACTTTATCAATACTTTATGCAAGGTGTAGGTTTTATGTCAATTGATGGTTTCGAAAAATCGATTTAAGGGGCGTTGGGGAACCTACAGTGAGCCTTCAATTCTGGTGTACTCAATTTTCAGATTTGTGCATACTTAATTGTTAGGGTAGTTTTTGTATAATAGGGGTTGTCTTTGAGAAATTTCACCGTGGGTCATGCAAAAGCCTTCACTTAGCCTTTAATACTGATGTACTCAGTTTTATAATCAGTGCATATTTAGTGCACTATATCAGCACTTTTAGGTAAGGGGCAGTTCTTTAATTTCAATGGATGGTTTTGGAAAATTGATTTTGGGGGTGTTAGAGACACTAAAATGAGCCTTCAATTCTGGTGTACTGAATTTTGAGATTAGTGCATACTTAATTTTTAGGGGCCGCTTAATCCGAATCCGTCCTCAGAATTTCCCCTACACGTCAGACTTTTACCCTAGCCTAGGGGAAATGTGTAAAATCTAGGGTCTTCTGCGTTATCTGAACGTATTTTTTTTCAAATAGCAAGTCAATGAAAACGAACAGTAGCTTTATATATTTTAAGTTGGTAAATTAATATTAGTACTCAACATTACTTTGCAGTTCCACAAATTTTCCCCTAGTCTAGGAGAAACCGTGAAGAACTAACAAAAGCTGCTGAATACTATGATTATTTCAATCATCGTATTTGATCATCTTATAATATCCTAATCTCATGAGTCACTGGAATTATTCCATGGCTATGATGAACAACCGGGTTCACCCGAGTAAAAGTTTTTAATACGTATTACATATTCTGCGATAACTTTTTAAGAATTTACATTATGCCAACTGTCAAAATAACTGCCAATGATAAGTCGACGATCCCGGTGTATCGGATCGAGCAACAAGTAGTTTAATACATACTCTTGGCGAACTTTTTAAGCATTAAAATTTTGTAAATAACGAAAATAATTCCAAATTGCGATTCGACGACCCGGGAACACCGGCTACGCCCATCAGGTACTTTAGCACATATTCTACAAGAACTCTTCAAGAATCTAAATTGTGCCAACTGTCAAAATAAATATTAATGGTGAGTCGACGATCAGGATGCACCAGTGCGCGCTCCAGGTAGATCAGCACGTATTCTATGGGAACTTTTGAGAATTTACATTTTACCAACTGCCAAAATAACTACCAACAGAGAGTCGATGATCCATTTGAACCGGGTCGCGCATCAGTTCAGCACGTATTCTGCAAGATCTTTTTAAGAATTTACATTACGCCAACTGCCAAAATAACTGCTAATGACAAGTCGACGATCCCGGTGCAGCAGGTCGAACAACAGGAAGTTTAATACATATTCTTAGCGAACTTTTTAAACATTTTAATTTTGTGGATAACGAAAACAATTCCAAATTGTGAGTCCACGAATCGGGAGCCCCGGATCGCCAACCAGGTACTTTAGCACATATTCTACAAGAACTCTTCAAGAATCTAAATTGTGCCAACTGTCAAACTGACTATTAATGATGAGTCGACGATCCGGGTGCACCGGTTTGCGCTCCAGGTAGCTCAGCACGTATTCTATGAGAACTTTTACGAATTTACATTTTTCCAACTGCCAAAATAACTACCAACAGAGAGTCAATGATCCATTTGAACCGGGTCGCGCATCAGTTCAGCACGTATTCTGCGAGATCTTTTTAAGAATTTACATTACGCTAACTGCCAAAATAACTGTTAATGACAAGTCGACGATCCCGGTGTAGCAGACCGAGCAACAGGTAGTTTAATACATATTCTTGGCAAACAATTCTAAACAGTGAGTCGGCGACCCGGGTGTGCCGTGTTGCGCACTAGATAGTGTAGCACGTATTCTGCGAGAACTTTTTAAGAATTTACATTTTTCTAACAGCCAAAATAACTACCAACAGTGAGTGGATGATCCGAGTGAACCGCGTTGCGCACCGTTGCGTCACGTAGTTCATTACGTATTCTACGAGAACTTTTTAATAATTGAAGTTGTGCCATCTCCCAAAATAACAATTTTTTTCGTGCAAACTGCTTTCTTGTTTAAAATTCCATATTTTGTTCGTGAAAAGTCAATAAAAATCTTTTTTTACAAAAAATTCAACTATTTTTTTTGAAAATTTATGTTCTTAATTTAAAAATGCTTCGCTTTAAGTAGAACTTTTTTGTTATTGAAATACAACATTTTGGTTAAAATTTACTCTTCTTTGCCTGAGTATTTAACTATTTTGTTCGAAAGGTTTGTTTAAGTCACTTTCTTAAGAAATGATTTTTTTATAGATTTATATTTCGCGTTGAAAATTCATCTCTTTGGTTACAAGTTTAACTATTTTATAGAAAACTAATCTTATTTAATTAAAATTAATGTACTTGGATAAAAGTCAAACCGCATAGTTACAACAAAGTTTATATTGAAAGTTTATGTCTATTGTTGAAAATTGAAGTATTTAATGCAAAAGCCTTTTTTGGTAATTAATGGACTTTTGAACTGAAATGTAAATTTTACAATGTTAATAAGAATGCTTTTTATAAATTTTTGCTGAAAAGCCATATTTTATGTTTTAAAATTCAATTTTTGTGGAGAAAATTCTTCTTTTGGCGTTCTTGAGAGAAATATTATGTCTGTGAGTGAAATATAAAAACTGTCATATAAACTGTGTCACTTTTTTGTTGGGAATTTATCATTTTAGGTTAACAATTAGACTATTACGCTACAAAAGTAATTGTTTTGTTCAAAAATCAAACCTTCTTGCATCTTTCGCATCTCTTTACATCTATTGTTAAAAATAAGTGACTAAATTTAAACATTTTATATTTGTATCTGAAATACTGTTTAATTCCGTTTACAAGAGACTCTTCTTTAAATGTAGTACAACATTAGAGTATTTTAATATAAATGATCAAGGAAAATGAAAAATTAGTCAGAAAAAGTGAAGGAGTTCTATACATTCTGTATCTACGATGACAGACTATTTTTATTCATTTTCTTTCAGAGTTCAACTAACATGTTTGCTACAGACACGATCGCCGAGTTTTTAAAATTCGATTTGGTTTCAGCCCTTTTACTGCCCCCCCCCCCCAGATTTTTAAACAAAAAAAGGGTAATATTCAAACAAATAGTTAATTGTTCTGAAAGACTATTTGCATTTTTAACAAAAATGATACATTTTTAGCAAGGCAAGCGAATTTGCAAAGAAAATAATCATATCTTTACAAAATTGTTAAATTATGTACAACGTTTATCAATTTTTAACGAATTAAATGAAGTTTTAAATAGAAACATGAATTTTTAACCAAAATAAATAACATTCTACTAAACACAATGAGTTTTGAGCAATATAAATGAATGTTTAAGAAAGTATTTTAAATTTTAACCGAAAAATATAGATATTATGATCAGAATAGCCGAATTGAGAAAAAAATAACTTCCAGTCTCCATTGCATGTTTATCTTTTTACATTTTCATGAACGAGAAGGTTTTGGTCTTATGTGACTAATGAATTTTGCGGATTACAACAAATGTCGATATTTTGAGGCTCTCTGAGCCAAAAAAAAATGGTCATCAGTCAGCTATTTTTCATTACAATTTAAAAAGGTAATGCATTTTCCAAATTTTTGTATAATTTTTTCAAAAATAAAAAATTCCATGTACGGCTGTTTGTAGTACTTAAAAATTCAAAAAACGCATCTTTAGGACTTTAAAAATTCCAAACCAAAAACGAAAATGAACATTTTTAACTAAACAGCTCACGATCTGAATACAAGTCAGGAAAACAAAAAGCAACGTTTTTTAAAGCTCTACGAGAGTATTATGACGAATTTAACCCTTTATTTTTTTGTAAAATAAAAAATTTTAATTTAAGTCGCAAATAAATAATGAAAAATAAAAAACTCCATTTTGTCGTAAAAATATGCAAGATACGACGAAATAAAGCTACGAAAAAAATAATTATACAAAAGTTGTTTCCCCTAAAAAAATACAAATTTTTTAGCTTTCAGTTCTTGATAAGATTAATAGTTTTTGTTTTAATTATAAAAAAATAACATTAAAAAAAAGTTTTTTTTTTAAAAACGATACGTGGTACGAAAAAAATTAATAGACAAAGATTGATCAGCCTAAAAAGATCTACAAATTTTTTGTTAGCTATTTTTAGATAGGACGAATAGATTTTCTTCTGATCGTAAAAAATAAGATTGAAAATAAAACTGTTTAATTTTTAGAAAAATGATTGAAGGAACGAAGAAATTGACAATATGAAAGTGGTTTAACCAGAAAAGATCTACAAATTTGTTACAAGCTTTTGTTATCACAATACATTAGAAATAAAATATCATCTTTTTGAAAAAACGACGCAAGTTACAATAACATTTCTTTTAACCAAATTTCGCGGCTAAATTGTATCAATAATTTTTCTTGGAACCAATTTATACTAGAATGCGTATTTTTAGTATAAATCGTAAAAAAACTATTGAAAATAAACAAATTAAAATTTTTTGAAAGACGATAAAAGCAGTAAACTGTTTCATGAATAATTTTTTTGATTAAATGTGCACTTTTTTATTACAGAAATAAAATACATTTACAAAGTACATGAGAACAAAATTCATGGCAAAATATGCTACGAATATTAACGTCATCATGATAAATAAAACTTATATTCTATTTTGCAGTACCTGAATAACCAATTCCAGTATAAGATACATGAATATATGTAATTAATATTCACTTGATATAATAGTGTTGAACGTAATGGAGAAAAGTTCAAATTCTGGACAAGATCGAGTGCAAAGTTGAAATCAAAGGAGCTTTGACAGATGAGAATTCACGATCACCAAATTAAACGTAGAGAATTTTTACATTTTCAAAATTTGATGAAGGTTTTGGTTTTTTGCTTTTTGATATATAGTTCCTTTAGTAGATTCAGATATATTTTACTATTCATAGTTACATATAAAATATCTACCATGGAAGGCTCTACAAAAAGACTAATTAGCATAAACTTAATTAGGGTAATACAAATAAATATATTCGTATACGTCAGAAGTCTACACAATCCACAGGTGCAGCGTGACAGGATCGCTCGGCCTTTTTCAAGATCCACCAACATTTTTTCGATAGGAAACTAAAAGGAAATTTATTAACCCTCGAAAAAATGCCAGTTGGACGGGATAGGAGAACCCTTTTTCTCGTATAACTTGACAGAGCTTGAAATGCAAACTATTTTATTCAAAATATTTTTCAAATTGAGAATCTGTAAATAAAATTATTTTAGAATAACATTTCGAAAATTAAAAAGTTAAAAGTGAAAAAATTGGATCACTTAGAAATTCAAAGGAATTGCAATTGCATTATCGCTTTTAAACTTGTTAATTTTAGTTAGTAAGTACAGTACCGTCGAAAATTATAAGATCGATTGACGCAAGCACTATTAAAAATCACTGCTGGATTTGAACCACGATAACTCAGCGAAAAAAAAAACGATATAACATTTAAAAAAACAGTTTAAAAGTCTATGAAACTCCACGTCTATTAATGTACCACACAGTTTTTTTATCTACTGAAGAGAATACAGCACGTGATAAGTTTGAAAAAAATTCTAGATATTCTAAAATATTGTGCTACGACTTCAACTTTTAGCATGACCTAGGAAAGTTATTGCAAAAATCTGAAAATTATACGACATAGAGCCTAAAATTTCATCTCTAATTTAAGAAAAAGAAACTTAAAAAATCTTCATGCTCGAAGTCGGTCCACTCAGCGCCGCCACAAAGGCTGATTGATAAACGGAAAACGCCATATTTTTTTGCTTTTTTTTGCTAATTTTGTGCTAAAAGAAAATTTTTTTTGCTTTCTTAACGTTCGAGAAAAGGGTGGAGGCGCTAGCACGACGTCCACTCAGCGCCGCCACCTACCAAAACACAATCAAAATTATTATAATGAGATGAACGATCA
>JAAAKG020147722.1:0-10400 GCA_010014905.2 Druon quercuslanigerum
GTTAAAAATTAACTTCTTAACTGATGAGTGAATCTATTTTAGCAGAAGATTTTTTATTTTATTAGGAAACTCATTTCTTTAGTTAAAATTTGAAATATTTTATGAAAACAAGTTTTATTTTTTTGTTAAAAATAAATTTTTTACACTGATAATTTAACTATTTGGTAAAAATTTAATTATTTTCTTAAAAAATGAAGTATTTCGTTCGAAATTTATCGTTTCTGGTTAAAAATTGAAATATTTGGTAAAAATAACGATTTTTTCTTTTTAAAATTCTTTTTTTTTTGGTTAAAAATTAACTTCTTAACTGATGGGTGAATTTATTTTAGCAGAAGATTTTTTATTTTATTAGGAAACTCATTTCCTTTTTTAAAATTTGAAATATTTTATGGAAATGAGTTTTTTTTTGTTAAAAATTAATTTTTTACGTGGATAATTGAACTATTTATTTAAAAATTAATTATTTTATTAAAAAATAATCAAGTTCGTTGAAAATTCGAATTTTTTTAGTTAAAAATTATGTTTTCAACTGATAAATTAATCTATTTTAGCAGGAGATTTCTAATTTTACCAGGAAATTGATTTCGTTAATTCAAAATTGGACTATTTTTTGAAAGTAGGTTTTATTTTTTGTTAGAAATTAATTTTTGACACTGATAAATCATTTATTTGGTTTAAAAATTAATTATTTTTTTGAAAAATTATGTATTTTGTTGAAAATTCGACTCCTTCGGCAGAAAATTAATCTTCTTGCTTAAAAATTTATTTTTCTATATTTTTCTTTCTACCTAATTTGTATTTAAATATCTATAATTAATTTTAATGCCTTCTGGAAGGGCCATTAACAATTTTTAATAATTAATCAATTATTTTTATAATTTTTTTCTGACTGCTAAAAAAGTTCTTTAGATAATTTTAATAAGAAATTCAATTAATGTAACAAAATCTATAAAAAATATTGTTATTATATAGCCAATTTTTTTTTTTAATTTAATGCTATATTGTGAAAAAAAAGTTTTTCGAATTCTTCAGTTTGAAACTGATATTTTCGGGTAAGAATGAAATCATAGATTTATTTTAATAAATTTTTTAAAATCTGTCTAATTTTCAAATTTAAGTAATAATTTTTTCATAAATACGTAAAAAATAATAAAAAATAATAAAATAACATTAATTTAAAAAATATAAAAAAATAATTTCAGATCAATTGATAAGGCATTCGTATATGTTGAGTCTTTATTACAGACTTATTATCATTGTTTATTATTATTGTCTACACTTCCCCAAAACCCTACATAATTATAATCAGAAAATTTGACTAACAGACTTCTCTCTATTTTTTTCTTTATTAAAGTAAATGTGCAGATTTGTCTTATTATTTTCTTCGGTACACTTCAGCCCTCTTATCGCGGCTATGAATTTCGTTGTCGATACTGCAATCACAAAAAATTATTTTATTACATTTTAGTAAACAAATTTCTTGAATTAGAAAAAAAACGTTCTAAACTTTTTTTTTTATTTGCAGATTGAAATTTTGGTAAATTGGGAAAAAATCCGTATTTGTTCAAAAATCATAGCGGATTTTTTAAATCTCTTTGTGAAATTGTAAATTTTACTAGTAAACAATAATAAAAAAAACTTACGAAACGAAACTTTTTTTTATAGAGACATATGTAAACCAATTTTTTTAATTTCTAAATTTTATTAATGTACGTTATAAAAAATTCAAAACAAAGAATGTATAAATTATTCGATCAATGAGTTCTCTACCAATTAATGCATCAATTAATAAGTCTATAAGTTGAATTAAATTAATTGATTAACAATTTTTAAAAAATTGTTTATTTCGAAAGGTATAAAAAATCGTAAATGTTGAAAATATTTTAAAAATAAATAAAAATAGAAACATACTCGTCAGCAGACTCGAAAGCTTTCTCATCACTGTATCCAGCCAGACTTCGCCACAATTCAGGTGGACCCTCGATTGCAAGTGGGAAGTGTTCCCAAGTCCAGGTGTCACTACCTGCAATAGCAAATTTAAAATTTTTAAATTTTTAATATCGACTGGTAAAATTTTTCAGAAAATGTATTTTTAAAATGCTGTACTTTTCAATAAATTTAGATTTTTTCTTGATTCTGGTGAGGGATTTTACATTATTTAGAAATCCGTAAGAACTTGGGTAAAATTTTGAAAATTAAAAAAATTGCAGCAATCTCTTATACCAACCAGATTGTTTAAAACTTCTACTATTTAGTTAAAAATTACCGTATAAATTTAATTTTTTTTTGTTTCGTAAAAAATTACTTTTCTCAACTAAAAATTTAACTTTTTCATTTTTGGCTAAAAATCAATCATTTTTAATTAAAAATTTAACGATCACATTTTCCGTTGAGCATTCATCTATTTTTGATGAAAATACATCTAATTGTTTAAAAGTTGTACTAATTTGTCAAAAATTAATTTTCTTTGGATGAAAATTGAAGTATTTTCTTGAAAATTAATTTTTTGTTGAGTTAAAAATTTATTGCACAAATTAGAATATTGACTATTTCATTTTTGGTCAAAAATTAATCTTTCCCTGTTCAAGATTAATTTTTGTGACTGAAAATTTAATTATTGTATTTATCTTTAAAATTGATACTTTTGAGTTAAAAATCTAACTATTTGATTGAAAATTCGTGAATTCAGGAGAAAACTCGTTTTTTTAGTAAAAAATTTTGTTTTTCCCTGAAAATTGCTGATTTTGTTTGAAAATTGAACTATTCGATGAGAAATTCAGATATTTTTTGGAAAACTTGCCTGTTTTGATAAAAATTTAATCTCCTTGATTGAAAAGTGTTTTTTTTTGTTAAAACTAATTTTTAAAACTGAAGTATGAATTTTTTTATTTTTTGTTGAAAATTGATTATTTTTATTTAAAAATTAAGTCTTCTGACTGAAAATTTGACTATTCAATTTTAACTTGAAAACTTTATTTTTTTCGACGAAAATTCAAATATTTTACTTAAAAATGCACGATTTTGTGAAAAAGTACCATTTTTGTTGCAAATTAATATTTTTTTTTGGTTTTGGTTTTTTTTTGGTTGAAATTAATTTTTGTAACTGAAATATTAACTGTATTATTTTTGGTTGAAAATTTATTTTTGTTATTAAAAAATTAGTTTTTGTGACTGAAAATTTAAATATTCGATTTCTGGTTGAATAGTTTATTGTTGTCGAAGTATGCAACTTGTTTTTGTTGTAAATCAATCTTTTTGATTGAAAATCCAACCATTTAGTTAAAAATTCATATATTTTGTGAAAATTCATTGTTTTTTAAGATAAAATTAATTTTTTCAACTAAAATATTAACTACTCAATTTTTTGTTGAAAATTAATAGTTTTTATTTAGTAATAATTTTTGTGACAAAATTTAAATATTCCATTTTTCGTTGATAACTGATTTGTTCTTGTTAAAATTAATTTCTCTAACTAAAATGTCATCTATTTTTTTTAGAAATTAATTGTCATTATTTACAATTTATTTTTCTGACTGAAAATTTAACTATTATTAGTATTGGTTGAAATGTTATCTGTTTTAGTTGAAAATGTAACCATTTGGTTCAAAATTCATCTATTTCGTGAAAATAAATTTTTTGTAGATAAAATTAATTTTTCTAATTAAAATATTAACTACTTAATTTTTGCTTGAAAATGTATTGTTTTTATTTAGTAATTAGTTTTTGTGACGAAAAATTAACCTATTTTATTTTTTGTTGAAAAGTCATTTTTTGTTTAAACTAATTTTTCTAACTGAAATATTTACTATTTTATTTTTTGTTGAAAATTAGTTGTTATTATTTTTAAATTATTTTTGCGACTAAAAATTTAACTATTTGATTTTTGGATCAAAAGTTCATTGTTTTAAATAAAAACTCAACTGTTTGGTTTAAGACTCATGTATTTTGTGAAAAATTCACCTTTTTTCAAAAATTAATCTTCTTGGTAAAAACTTCAATCAGTTAGTTTAAAATTTTATAGTTGTGTTAAATTTTTTTTTAAGTTAAAATAAATTTTTTAAACTAAAATAATAACTACTCCATTTGTCGTAGAAAAGTTATTGGTTTTATTAACAATATAAACTCTGTGACCAAAAATTTAAATTATTCGATTTTTTTCGAAAACCGATCGGTTTTAGTTAAAAATTCAACTATTTGATTGAAAATTCATGTATTTTGTTGAAAATTCGCCTGCTTTTATAGAAAATTAACCTCCTCGATTAAAAATTCGTTTCCTTTTTTGTTTAAAATAAATTTTTCTAACTAAAATATTATCTAATTAATTTTTGGTAGTAAATTAATTGTTTTTATTGAGTGATTAGTTTTTCTAAATAAAATATTTACTAATTAATGTTTGGTTAAAAAGTTAACTGATTCAGTTGAAAATTCAAATATTTGGTTCAAAATTCATATATTTAAAAATTACACTTTTATGTTATGCTGAAAATTCAACTATGTAGTTAAAAATTTTAATAGTTACTTTAAAATTCGTTTTTTAAAAAACTAATTCAGTTTACCTAAAATATAATCTATTCTATTTTTAGGTTAAAATGCATCGCTAATAGTCGAAAATTATTTTTTTTCAAATTTACCCATTCTATATTTGGTTAAAAAATATTTTGTTTAAAATTTGTATTAGATTTTTTTAGTTCAAGATTTATCTCCTTATTTAAATATAAATCTGTTTCTTTTGAAAAATTGGTTATTTTTACTAGAAAGTTTTACTATTTGATTAAAAATTAATTTGGTTGTTGAAAATTAAATTTTTTGTGTAAAATTAAATTTTTTTGTAGAAAATGCGTCATCTGGGCTACAAAATACATCTAATTTCTTGATAAATTATTTTTAAATACGAAATAAAATTCAACTATTTTTATGAAAATACGCCCATTTTTCTTTAATTAGACTGTTTTTCAATAAAAATAAAAAATTTTGTATGTTGAAGTATCAACTATTACTTTTTTCTATCGACAAATCATGTTTTCTGGTTGGATTCAACTTTTTTCATTTGAAAAAAAAAATTAAATATTCCATTTTTCATTGAGATTGAATCCTTTTTGGTTTAATTTTACTGTTATTTCTTTAAAATTTAAACCTTTTAATTTTTTCAACTAAAAATTAAACTTTTCTGTTTTCCGTTAAAAATGTATCTTTTTTATTTAAAAATTTAAATAAAATCCTTTTATTGCATGAAAGGATTTCTTTTTGCATTACTTATTAATCATTAAGCCTTTTTTGGATCTAAAATTAAATTCATTTTTAATTAAAATATTAAATATTACATTTTTGTCAAGATTAAATGTTTTTTGGTTCAATTAACCTGTTCTTTATTTAAAATTAAAATCTTTTAAGTTTTTCAATTAAAAATTAAAATTTTCTATTCAAGATTAAAAACTTATCTTTTTTATTCGAAAATTCCACTATTTGCTTAAAAATCTATCTTTTTTAGTTCAAAACTAAAGGTTCACTTTTTTTTCACACAAAACTTTTATTTCATTAGAGTATTTTTTATTGTATTATTTATTAATCATAAAAATTACTTTCTAATTGTTTGTATTCGGAAAAGTTATAATTCAGAATTTGTGTGTTTCGGCAATTTTATAATTTTGGATATTTTCGTTTTTGGGGATTTGACAGGATTTGAAATTTCATTCATTTGTCCCGTATATTCTTGTAAATATCTTTCTAGTTTTTCGTACTTATTTGTAAAAACATTCTATCAAGCATTGAAAAACAAATGTTATATCGATTTAAAAAAAAAAAATCTTGTAAAATTTTACATAAAAACAAAATATTATTGTATTTCATTGTAGTTTTAATATTAGAAAAATATCAACATTTTTTTTTACTTTCTTTACATTTTTTTGATTTTGTTCAAGAAACATGTGAAAAAAAAATTATTGAAATTTTTGTTATTTCAACCAATTATTTTGTAGCAAATCAGAAAAAACGTTTTGTTTTTCTCAAATTTTCCGGGTAATTTTGACAGAATTGTTCAGAATCTTTTTTTCATCAGAACCAAATTTTTTTGAAATTAATAATATGAATCATACCTGTGGCAGGAGCATAGCCTATTCGCCTCTTCGTAGCTTTGAAAAGCTGACCATCTTTTCCGAAGGGAGACAATGTATAGCCATTATCAAGAAATGACTGTAATCATATAAATGTAACATACGATTATGAAAATTTATTATTGTTACTTAACCTAAATAATTTCTTTAACAGAAAAAAAAGTTTATCACGTCTACTCTTCTATTCAATACCGCTCTACATATCGTTTAGGCGGTGTACCGCGTCACGTCGCGTTTCGGCGGAGTACAGCTCCAAGTCCTGCTTGAAAAGAGAGTACCAGGAGCCATACAGCGATCAAACTTGCCACAGCTGTATAGTGTACAACGCCTAAACGCAACGTTGCGCTGTACACCGCCTAAACGCAACGTTGCGCTGTACACCGCCTGAACGCAACGTTGCGCTGTACACCGCCTAAACGAAACATGGAGCGTTATGGAAAAGGGGCGTCGATATTTTTAAAAAAATTTTACTCACCATCTCTTCACGTTTTCCCATTGGTGGAACGTTTTTAGAACCCTTCCGAAAAAACTCGTCTGCTTCTGAACTTCTTCCAACCCTTGGAATATTTTTAGCAATCTTTAAAAAAAAGGCTGGAGTACCATCATCAGCTTCAGCAGTGTTAATTCCAATCAAGATTATTGCAATTGCTATCAAAGAGGCTGAAATAATTGTATTTTCAGGTTTTACATTTACCAAGAAAAATTTTTATATTTGTTTCTATGGAATTATTTGAAAACTCACTGCTATAAAGAATATCTGTTGCACTGAGTGAATTTGATTTTCTTTTCATTTTCCAAGTATGTACCTTTCAACTTGAAAATAATTATTTGTGACGTTTGTTGAACTGATACAAAACACTGAAAAAGAATATATGTTTAAATTTTTCATGTAAAATTATGTTTAAAAAAATAAAAAATTATAAAATAAAAAGATAAAAAAATATATAACATGATCTAAAACCAGGGGAAATAAAAAACTTTTTCATGGAATTAGGTGAATAAATTATTTTAAATAACATTCTTTTTTTTCGTTTTGAAATTAAAAATTGGGAGTCTTTTGCGCCTGTAATATGCAACGTGCCTGCTTATACTGCATGCCGAGCTGCAGTCCTTTTCACCGGTAAGAAAGTTTCTTTTATTACCATCAATGCAGCTTACAATGTTTAAAATGGTAAATTATTAATAATTAATAAATTGAATTGGTAGATATTTATCAGACACTTCTAAAATCTTTCTGAAAAATGTTGGTACAACGAAAAAACAGTATTTTTATATTTTATGCAACTTAGACAAACCAAGTGACTGCAGCCCGGCATACAGTGTTAGTTGTCGCATTGCATCTTACAGGCGCAAAAAGACGCCCCATTATAAATTTAAAAAAAGCAATAAAAGGACATTTTTTCGAAAAAATCACTTTGGTTTAAATTATAATTTCGTTTAAATAAACAAATCTGAACAAAACATTTCTTAACATAATAGATGAATTTTCTAGAGCAAAAAAGAAAAGATTATCAATTTTTTCAATTATTAGAGCTCTTAAACTTTATTTTGAAGACTTTACCCTACATTAGTGATTTTTCCTCGATTTAAGGAATTCTACACAATATTTGAACTGTTAAGTGAAAAGATAAATTTTTAGCTAAAAATAGTATAGGTAAATTTTTATTAAAATAAGTATTTTTCAAAAAAGAAACGATGTTTTAACTAAAGTTCTGAAACTTTTACCAACAAAATTTTTTTTTAACAAATTAATTAAACTTTTAAATCAGTGATTAATGTTGCAACCTGAAAAGATGAGTTTCCAATATTTTTTTAAACCAAAAATTAAATAGTTAAATTTTCATGATTATAATTGTATTGAAAATGGATAAGCTAATTTTTCCGTTTAATTTTTAACTCTAAAGAAAAATGAAAAGAATTTTTAACAAAATAGATTGAGTTTTAACTAATGTGATACATTTTCAATTGAAATTTTTTAATCTTAAAAAAATTGTTTTTTTCTAAATTTATTTAACTTTCATTCAACTATTAAAAATGAATTTCTTACAAAAAATGTAAATTTCGAAAGAAAAAAATCAATATTTTAATAGAAAAGACCAACTTTTAACAAAGTGCATAAATTTTCAACCATTTAGTTGAGATATCAACCAAAAAAGATGAATCTTGAAAAAGCACATAATATTTCCTTTTTGTCAGTTAAAAAAAAGTTTTAGCAATAAAAGCAACAACAAAATTTCTTCAATCAAGAAGAAATTTTCAAATAAAAAAAGACAAATTTTTAACAAAATACATGAATTTTTAAACAGAAATGAAATAGATACATTTCCAGTGATGAAAATTAATTCTCAACAGAATTTTAAGGAGTTTAATTTTCACTTAAAGTGATTGCAATGAAAAATTGATTAGTTAAATTTTCAGTTCTTAAAATCAACTTTTAGCGAAAAGAAAAAAATCTTGAAAGACAATTAAATTGAATTTAAAATGATTAATATTTGCTCAGAAAAATAAAAATTTTAAAAAAATAAATTCAATTTTCAATCAGAAAGGATGACTTAAACAAAGTTGTTGAATTTTCAACAAAATAATTAAACTTTCATTAAAACAGGTAAATTTTTAACCAAATCAAATTAATTAATAACCAAAATGTTGCAAATTAAACCAAAAAGAATTAATTTCCAAACAAAAATGGAATAGTTTAATTTTCAGTTAAAACATTAATTTTTGCAAGAAAAATCAAAAATTTTAACAAAATTTTTCAATTTTCAACAAAAAAATAGAATTTTTTTATTAAAAAAATGCAAGTTCAGCAAAAATTTTTTGAACCAATAAGAATGAACTTTCAAAAAAAATTAGGTGGATTTTATAAAAATGTAAACAAAGGGAGAGAAATTAAATAATAATTAAATAGAATCAAATAGTAATAGAAATATGTTATTTTAAATTAAAAAATTATTTTTTAAGCAAAAAATATCACTCCTTACCGAAAAATGTAAAATTGGAAATGTTTTTTTTGTGTAGTCTTTTTTTAAAATTATTTTTCTCATCTATTTAAAGAAAATTTATAAAGAAAAAAAAAGTAAAATAAATGAAAAATTAAATTTTAAAATTAAACTAAATTTAGACAAAAAATATTATTTTTTAAAATAAATTGAATTTTTAGTTCAAAATATATTGTGAAAAAAATATTTAAAAAAAAAACATTTGAATTTTGAACAAAGAAGTTTTTTTTCAACAAAATATTTTAAGTTTTTACCAAATTAGTTGAATTTTTAACCAAAAATACCAATTTTCAACAAAACAATTTAATTTTTAACGAGAAAAGATGATTTTAACATAATGGTTCAATTTTCAATAAAATAATAGAATTTTTAACAAAAAAAGATGCATTATAAACAGAAAAATATAAGATTAGATTTTTTTAACCAATAAGAATGAACTTTTCTCAAAAATTAGTTGTACTTTATGAACAGGTAAAAAAAGCGAGAGGAATTAAATAATAATTAAATAATATAAAATAGTAATTTTATATTTTTTTCTTTGTAAATTTTGTTTTAAAAGATGAGAAAAATGATTTTAAAAAAGACTATACAAAAAGAACAATTTAAATTTAAAAATTAAACTAAATTTAAACCAAAAAGAATGAGTTTTCAGAATAAAATGAGATATTTGAATTTTTAGTCCAAAATAAACTTTTGCAAAAAAGACCACAATTTTTCTAGTCGAAAGTAAATTTTTACAAAGAAGTTTATTTATTTTTATTATTTTATTTTTTAAATGAATTTTCTACCAGAATAATTGAATTTTCAACCAAATAAACGAATTTTAAACAAATGATTTTAATTTTCAACGAAAATAGATGATTCGAACACAATTGTTAAATTTTCAACAAAAATTATTTGAATTTCATAAACACGTAAAAAAGGGGACAAAATTTAATAGTTTAGTTTCTTTATCTTTTCAACGAAGACTTACAAAGAAAAAAATATAAAATAAATATAAAATTTAAAAAAACAAGTAAATTTAAACCAAAAGAATTTAAGAAAATTGTTACATTTTCAACAAAATAATAGAATTTTTAACGAAAAAAGATGCATTATGACTAGATTGTTAAGCTAATAACAATGAATTTTCAACAAAAGTTACTTGGATCTTATAAACTTGTCAGAAAAGGGAGAAAAATTAAATAAAATGAAATACTAAAAGAAATATATTTTTTAAGTTCAAAAATGATTTTTAAGCAAAAAATATTAATTTTTTATCATTTATTAAATATTTTAAATAAAATTTATA
>JAAAKG020147724.1:0-10400 GCA_010014905.2 Druon quercuslanigerum
TTTGTTTTGAAATTTTCACAATTTAGCTGAAATGTTTATTCATTCTTGACTGAAAAATCTTTCTAATGTTAGTTGACAATTTCTCTTTTTGGTTTGAGAATTCATTTCTTTTGGTTAAGTATGCAATTATTTTATTGAAAATTAATTTTTTAAATTTAAAATTTAACTATTCCATTTTAGGTGGAAAAGGTCTCCTTTTTTACTTGATAATTCAACTATTTAATTGAAATTTAAGCTAATTGTCAAAAATTCATATTTTTGGGATGCAAGTTCATCTTTTTTGTTTGGTTGAGAAACAATATGTTTCGGTTGTGCATTAAAACATTTGGTTGAAAATGAACTTTTTTTGTACAGAATGAATATTTTTGGGTTAAAAGTTTAACTGTTTTGTAGAAAATTCGACTTTTAGGCCTGAAAATTCAATTACTTGGTTAAAAATTATTTTTTTTTGTTTGAAAAGTCCACTATTTTGTAGAAAATTCGTCTTTTTAGCTTGAAAATTCCACAATTTATTAGATTATTCATTTTTTTAGGATGGAAATTCAACTATTTGGTTAAAAATAAAATTTTTGCTTAAAGATACAACTATTTTGTAAAAAAAATCATTTTTTTGTCTTAATATTAATTAATTTTCGGATTTTTTTTCTTCTTTGACTCAGAATTCTTTCTACGTTGAGTATCCACATTTTCTGTTCCAAAACTCAACTTTCTTGTAGACCGTCTTTTTAGTTGGAAAATTCAACAATTTCGTTGGATTTTTTTTTACTGAAAAATCGTTCTTGGTGTAAAATTTTACTATTTTGTTTAAAACTAACTTTTCTGTTTAAAATTCAACCGTCTAATTGAAAATGCGCCTCTTTGTTTTGAAATTTTCACAATTTAGCTGAAATGTTTATTCATTCTTGACTGAAAAATCTTTCTAATGTTAGTTGACGATTTCTCTTTTTGGTTTGAGAATTCATTTCTTTTGGTTAAGTATGCAATTATTTTATTGAAAATTAATTTTGTTTTTGTAAATTGTTGCTGTTTGGTTGAGAGTTAAATTGCTTTGTTAAAAATTCAGTTTTTTAGTTGAATATTTTTCTCTTTGGTTGGAATTTGACCTACTTGGTGGCAAATTTGTTGTTGTTTTTTCGTTGACAATTAATTTTCAAATTAAAAATTTAACTTTTCCATTTTTTATGGAAAATGTATTCTTTTTTACTTGATAATTCAACTATTTAATTGAAATTTAAGCTGATTGTCAAAAATTCATATTTTTAGGATGCAAGCTCATCTTTTTTGTTTGGTTGAAAAGGAATATGTTTCGGTTGTGCATTAAAACATTTGGCTGAAAATGAACTTTTTTCTGCAGAATGAATATTTTTGGTTGAAAGTTTAACTGTTTTGTAGAAAATTCGACTTTTTGGCCTGAAAATTCAACTACTTGGTTAAAATTTTTTTGTTTTGTTTTAAAAGTCCACTCTTTTGTAGAAAGTTTGTATATTTAGCATGAAACTATGACTATTTTGTACAAAATGCGTGTTTTTAGCTTGAAATCCAACAATTTCGTTGAATTTTTTCTTTATTGAAAAATCGTTCTTGGTGTAAAATTTTACTATTTTGTTGAAAATTCGTCTTTTTGATTTGAACATTAGTCTTTGTAGGTTGAAAATTCAACTATTTGATTAAAATACTGTTTGGTTGAAAATTATTTATATTTTTAGTTCAAAAATTAACTTTTGTGTTGCAAATTCAGCTCTTTGGTTTTGAAAGTCAGATGTTTTATGAAGCATTCGATTTCTTAGCTTTAAAATTTAACTCTGTTGTTGAAATTTGCTCAAAATTTGTAGAAGTTTCATCACTTCTGGTTGAAAATTCTGTTTTGTTAACAATTAGTCTTATTATTATTGTTATCATGAAAAATCACCCCATTTCCCCTATTTTGAGAACATTTTAAACTGTAAAGTCTACTTTTCTATTTTATTATTTTCTTCTCGAAGCAGGAAATCATTATTATCTCTTTCCTTTTTTCTGAAATATCATGCTGCCGGTAGAAACGAAATGAATCTATTAATTTCCTGTCATTGGGAAATTGTAGAAACCGTCACAGCTCGAACGTGTTATTTGCAAATGAGGGACGGCCAGTTTGTTATTAAAAAAAAAAAGGGTCAGCGCATGGAATAAACGTGAAGCGTTAAATCTTCCCCGACCGGTTTCGACGAAATTGATCAAATCGAGGGCATTGAGGGTATTACGTGTGCATAATTGATAGATTGAGAAAAAGGGCCTCACGACAATCCATTTAAGTTTTGTTTTTCCTTTTTCGCTTTTGCATGCTGCATCGTGCTCCGTTTTCTCAGTGCAGATATTATTATGGTGTACGGTCGCTGCGTGGCAGAACTGTAGTTGGGGCGGTGTCCTATTATGGATGAGGTACACAAGAGCGTAGGACAAGAAATTTATCGAATTGTCTTGTGTTGTTTACGACTCTGTGTAACATACCACTTGGTCTTCTTGATACTTAAAGTCAAAGGCATGCCCTCTAAACCTTTCCGCCACAAAACGAAACACAAATCAGTTTTCAGAGTCCTAAAAAGGAAACTCGTCTCAAAATTTTATGGCATCGATTTTTTTTTTATTTAAAGCTTAAAATTCTGCATAATAATATATAGAAATTATGAAGCGTATTCTAAGCTGAGGTTGCTCACACAAAAGTTTTTGTATCATAGTTTCCCGTGTAAAGACACCTGTTCTCAATTGAAATTGTATTCCTACACTAGTCTAGTCTTTCCTAAATTTAAATCAAGGTGAATTTTTCAAAATTTAAGAAAGATAATCGAAAAATTTCGATTTAAAGAACAAAAGTGTGAAAACTTTCGATTATAAAATTCGGGGATTCACCGGAACTCTAGCGTCAACTGCTTGAAGTAAAAAAAGGGTGCTTTCATTCAGGAAACTTTTTTACCGTCATCTTCAATCGAAGTAAAAATTACGGAAGTAAATATTTGTATTTCTAGTATGCTGAAACGTTTTGAAATATTAAAAAATGATCTATTGTGGGGTTCTTAATTTTTTGGAAATTAGGTAAAATAGATCAAATTCTACGCCAATGGGATTACAAGCCGGTATCCGGTTAGTTCTCAAGTAAGTGGTTCTCGAGTCTTATGCGCTCGTGGATTCGCGCGATAAATTCTTTTTTTCGTTGTAAATTCTCTCGAGTCGTATTCACAAGCCACTGAGAAAGGCTCGAAGAAAAAAGCGGAAAAGCGAGACCGCGAATCGGCATACGAATTATAGGTGAGAAGGACTTCCACTTCCCATGCTTTTTAAATCATTTTTAAGATGAATTGTTTGTTTGAACTTCAAGAGAAAGCCCGATAAAAATCAGGATTGTCGTAGGTCAGGGGAAATCAGGAAAAAGCCAGCGAATTTTTATAAAATTTTGAATAACTGTCAGAATTTATAAATTTGACATTTTAAAATTTGATTTTGAAACTTTTATATCCCGCTCAAAAAATATTGCAAGTGATAAATTTTATAAGATGTAAATTACTTGTCTTTGAATATTAACTATTGTCATTAAAAAAAAAAGAATGGCAAGGGACAAAATTAGGAAATTTTAAAAACAAAGTTTGCGGTTACCCTTATATAATATTCTTGTTAGTAATTTGGTTGTAAGTTCAACGATTTTGTTAAAGTAATCTTTTTCGGTTAAAACTCCATCTGTTTTGTTGAAATTTTTTTTTGGGTTACAAATTTGACTGTTTCGATTGAAAATGGATTTTTTTGCCGATAATTCATATTTTGGTGTTAAAAATTTAACTTTTTTGTTACATTCGCATTATCAGTTTTAAGATAAAAATGTGCAAAATGCAAATGTTTGGTTGGAAATTAATCTTCTTTGGTCGAGGATTCAACTATTTTTTTTTAAATTCGTCCTTTTTGGTTGAATTCAACTGTTTTTTATTTAAAATTAAAATCTGTTTGGATTGAAATCTCTGGGGATTCAACTATTTTATTAAAAATATGTCTTTTTTGCTTTTAATTCAATTTGTTGAAAATTAGTTTTCTTTTCTTTTCGTTGAAAATTAATTGTTAAAACTGAAAATAAAGCGATTCTATTTTTGGGTAAAAAATATATACTTCATAATTGAAAATTAAACTATTTAGTAGATTTCTTAATCTTAATTTAATTTCCTAATATTTTGGTGGTAAATTTATCTTTTATGATAGAATACGCATTTCCATTGGTTAAAAATTCATATTTTTGTTGGAAAATTCAACATTTTTGTGCAAAATGTGTGCGCTTTCTAAAAAAAAATAATCTTTTCGATAGAAAATTAATTTTCTTCGTCGAAAATTAATCTTTTTGGTTAAAAATTTAACTATTTAGTTGAAAATTCGTCTTTTTGGCTAAAAAATTCAAGTACTTCTTTTAAAAATATTCTTTTTTATTTAAAGTTGTATCATTTTCATTGAAATTTCATTCTTGTTTTTGAAAATTTATCTGTTTTGTAAAAAATTCATGTTTTTGGCTGAGAAATAATTTTTTAAACTGAAAATGCAACAATTTCTTTTTTTGTTGGAGTTTTGTTTTGTTGAGAAAGAAGTCCTTTGGCTTCAAATTTAAACAATTTGGATCAACTTTTTTTCTTTTATGGCTGAAAAACTTCGTTTTGGATGGAAAATTCAACTTCTGGGCTCTGAATTTTACTACTTTGTTCAAATATATTTTTTTGCAGATTCGTTTTTTTGTTGCCGATAATACATTTTCTTAAAACTTTGTCCTTTTGGGTTAAAAATCAATTTTTATTGTAGGAAAGTAATCTGTTGGATTCAAATAAATAAATTTCGATTTTTCAATGCTAATTTGAATTCTTTTCATTCCTTTGGTAAACGATTTATTGTTTAACATTTTATAAGATTGAAATTCTATGCTTTGGACATGAATATTTAGGGAAAATGAAAAATTGGCGAGGGAAGAAAAATCAGGGGAAAGTCAGTGAATTTTGAAAATGAAGTTTTGCGTCCACCCCCAAAAATACTCCAATATCTGATTCCTACGTTTTTATTTATAATATATATGTCTTATTTCAGCCACAAAACTTCACACTCACGAATCTCAGTGGAGTCAAACCGAGGCAGGACCTGGGCCAGAATGGCGTTGAAGACATGATTCAACTTTCGTAAGTTGCAGTAAAAAATTTGAATGTAAAAATAATTCTTTCTTAGAGTCCTCCAATCAGATTATAATTTCATAACCATTTTGCAGTGATTTAAACGAGGCATCGTTACTATGGAACTTGAAAATCCGTTACGACAAAGATTTAATTTACGTGAGTAGAATTTAACAGATCATAATCCTGTGAAATTTTTTTAAGAAAAAGATATTGTATTCTCGGTTCAAATTTCAGACCTACACTGGCAGCATTCTAGTTGCCGTGAATCCGTACAAAATGTTTGACATTTATGGCCTCGACCAAGTAAAATTATACGAGGGTCGAATCCTTGGAACATTACCTCCGTAAGTCTAACCCCTTATTATCAAGAGACTTTTTTAAACATAAAATTGTGATTCTGATTGTTATTTTTATTGCTTTCAGACACCTTTTTGCGGTTGCGTCTTCGGCTTATAGCCAAGTATCTGCCGCCAACAATGCAAGTGCCAACCAAGTCGTAGTGATTTCCGGTGAGTCGGGTTCAGGAAAAACAGAATCAACGAAATTGGTAATGCAGTACTTGGCCGCTGTAAACCGAGCACCTAGTAATATAGTTACGGAACAAATTTTGGAGGCTGCACCTCTTCTCGAGAGTTTCGGCAACGCAAAGACCCCAAAGAACGATAATAGCAGTCGTTTTGGAAAATACCTGGAAGTCCATTTTCGAGAGTAAGTATCATAACTCACAGCTCTTTAAGCTATAAACTTTAATCATTAACTTAAGTCACTTTTTGTCCGAATTGTCAGGACATTGATATTTTTTAAGAGACCTGTAAACCCTGAAATCAAATAACTGTGGGATTTTCCATAAATCGCGGTTCCAACTTGAGGGGGTGGGGTAACACTAAAAAGTACGGTTGGTAACGGGGAGGGCAGTGGAAATAAGTCTTAGATAACAATTAGTATGTATATATATATTATATTATATTTGAGAAACGTACCCTTTCTTCTCGGATTTTCTCTTGAATGAGAAATAAATTAATAGAAGCCAACAAGAAAAATAAACTAATTTTTGGGAAAAGTCTACGATTATATTTTTGGTTTGAAATTCATCTCGTTTGATTAAGAGTTCTAGTATTTGGTTGAAAATTTGATTTTTTTTTTGAAAATGCAACTATTTTATTAAAAAGATATCTTTTTTGGTCAGAAATGTAGATACTTGGTAGAAAGTTGATCTCATTTGTTAAAAATCCATTTTTAGAAAATAAATCTTCTGGGTTGAAAAACTATCTTTTATGTTTCACTTTTTTTCGAAAATTAACTTTTGTTAAGATTAATCGTTTCAGTTAAAAATTCATATCTTTTGGGTAAAAGGTAACTATTTTGATAAAAATTCCTTTTGTTGAGAATTACATTTAGTTAACTAACAATGTAACTATTTCATTTTTTGTTTAAATTGATATTTTTATTGCAAATCTATCTTTCCTATCTAAAAATGCATGTATTCGATTAAAAATGTGTATTTTTGTCGAAAAATAAGATGCTTGGTTGAAAATTTATCCTTTCGGAATTCGACAATTTGCTAGTAAGTTAAACTATGCAGTTGAAAATTAACTGGTTTTGTTAGAAAATTAATCTTCCTGTTGGAAAATGAATCTTTTTGGTTCAACATGTAACTATTTTGTTCAAAATTAGTTTTTTTGTTGGTAAGAGAAATGATGGTTATATCTAGCAATGTAACTGTTCCATTTTTGGTTGAAAATTGATATTTTTTCTTAAAAATTTATGTTTTATAATTTTATAATTTAAAATGCATGCAATTTCTTAAAAAATTTGTCTTTTTTCTCAAAAATTAAGCATCTTGGTAAAAAATTCATTATTTTGGAATTAAAACCATTTGCGAGAAAATAGGGTTGTTTCACGATTTTGGATCAATTTATTGGGAAAATAATATTTGACTTCAAAAACAACCCTATTGAACTATTCGTTTAACAATTAACTTTTTTTTTAAGTTTAATATTTTTATAAGAATTTAAATTTTTCCAGAAAATTAACTTCTTTGTTTAAAAACCATATTTTTGGGTTGAAAAATCAGCAATTTTGTAGATAGTCTTTTTTTCTGTGGGATTCAACCATTTTCTTGAAACTTCGTGTTTTTGTGAGAACATTAATCTTTTTGCTGAAAATTTCGTCTCTCGTTGAAAATTATTTTTTTTATTCATCATTTAGTTGAAAATTCATCTCTTTTTGAAAATGTAAGTATTTTGTTGAAAATTAGATTTTTTGTTTTTTGAGAAATCATTTTTGTATCTAGCAGTGTAACTATTCAATCTTTGGTTGAAAATTGATATGTTTTCTTGAAAATTTGTCTTTTCTAGTTAAAAATCTATGTAATTTGTTAACATTACTTTTTTTCGAAAATTAATCTTCATGGATAAAAATTCATCTTTTTCCGTTAAAGTGTAAAATTTTGGGTCTAAATTTATCTGGTTTGGTTGAGTATTCAAGTATTTGGTCGAAAATTAAATTCTTTGGTCGAAAGTGAATTTTTTTGTTAGATTCCTATATTTTTGGTTCACATATGATATATATTGTGTGGTTACAAATGCAACCAATTGGTTAAAAGTTGCAATACTTTGTTAAAATTTTTTTTTCTTGGTTAAAGATTCATTATTTTAGTTTAAAATTCATCTATTTGGTTGAAAAATAAAAAATTGTTACAAAAATTCCGGTTTTTGGATGAAAATTAATTTTTTTATCTAAAAATTTACCTATTTCAGTTGAAAAATCATCTCTTTGTTGAGAAATTGACCTATTTTTATTGAAAAATACGATTTTTTGTGTAGAAAATTAATGTTCTTGGTTAAATAGTTATCTTTGTTTGTATTTGGTGGAAAATTATTCTTCTTGTTTCAAAATCCACATTTATAGATTAAAAATGCAGCTATTGGGTTAAAAATTCGATTATTTTGTTAAAAATTCATATACTTTCTTGAAGAGTTAAATTTTTAGTTAGAAATTTTAACTGTCTATTTCAAAAATCTTCCCTTTGGCTTGAACAACTATTTCGTTGATAATTAACATTTTTATTGAAAATCCGACAATTTGGTTGAAAATTTTTCCTCGAAAAATGAACCTGTTTGTTAAAGATCATATTTTTGGGTTGAAAACTCAACCGTTTTGTAGATAAGTCACCCTTTGGTTTTAAGATTTAACCATTTTGTTAGAAAAAATATATATAGTTTTTGAAGATTCACCTCTTTAGTTTAAAATTGAAAATTTTTATTGAAAATTCAGTTTTCTGGGGTTAGAAATTAAGTTTCTTATCTGAAAATTCCACTATTCCATTTTCGATTAGAAATTTGTCCCTTATATGTTGTAAATTTAATATATATTTCGATATGAAATATGACAAATTTAGAGTGTTCCATATAACATTCATATTTAAAATAATTTTATTTGAAAGAATTTTTTCTCCATTACTTTTTGTTATGAATTTTGTTAAAAAATCATCATTTTGTTTAGAAAATTAATCTTGTCTGTTGTAATTTCACTATAAATTTTAAAGATTATAAAAATTTAACTTTTTTGTTGAAAAATCATCTATTTGGTTAGAAAATTAATCTTGTTTTTTCTAAATTCAATATGTATTTTGATATTTAGTATTAGGAATTTAAAGTGTGTAATATTACATTCATATTTATATTCATTTTATTTGAAAGAATTTTTCCTCCGTAGAAAATTAACGTTTTTGTTAAAAAATAAACTTTTTTATTGAAAATTATTCTTGTTGTTAGAAATTTAATCTTGTTTGTTGTAAATTAAATATATATTTCTATGTAAAATATTAGAAATTTAAAGTCTTTAATGTTACATTCATATTTACATTTATTGTATTTGAAAGAATTTTTCCTCCGTTACTTTTTTGTAGAAAATTAACGTTTTCGTAGATTGATCCTCCTATTGGCTTCAAAATTCAACTACTTTGTTATAAAATAATATAATTAGTTTGTGAAGATTCACGTCTTCAGTTTAAAATTCATTTAAAGTCTGGTAGAAAATTCATGTATTTTGTTGAAAAATCATATTTTTGTTTAGAAAATTAATATTGTTTGTTGTAAATTCAATATATATTTCGATTTAAAATATAAGGAATTTAAAGTGTTACATACTATATTCATATTTACATTAATTTTATTCGAAAGAATATTTTCTGGAATTCTTTGAAAAAAACAGTCTATTTTCTTATGTTAACCTTGATTTAAAAATGTCGTCATCTATCGTTTACAGTGGCGTGATTGTTGGAGGAAGAGTCACACAATATCTACTAGAAAAAAGTAGGATCGTGACGCAGGCCACGGGAGAAAGAAATTATCACGTTTTTTACGAACTTCTAGCTGGACTCGATCAGCAACACAGGGACAAATTCGGACTTTTGAAACCTGACAAGTATTTCTACTTAAATCAGGTAAATTGTCATTTTAAAATTTAAATAATATTTTTCGTAGGATGTAATTTTTTAAACTTGATGTATCAAGTAATATTACTTTCAGACTACACACTCTTTAACCTTTTCCTATTTTTTAAAGAATTATTTTTGTTTTTACCCTGCTTTCAAGATACTCACCCGTTTCCCCCTTTTTCTCGTTCCTTTTTACTCAAATGCGAACTGTATTAATAGAACCCACTAAGAAAATATATTTTTCATTAAAAATTTTGCTACTATATTTTTAGCGTGGAATTCATCTCGTTCGGTAAAAAATTCCAATATTTATTTGAAAATTTAATTCTTTTGTTTAAAATGCAACTATTTTGTCAAAATTTTATATTTTGTATTTACAAATGTAACTACTTGGTTAAAGTTCAACTATTTTGTCAATAATTTATTTTCTTGGTTAAAGATTCATCATTTTAGTTTAGAATTCATCTCTTTGGTTGACAAATAAAATATTTTGACAAAAATTCTGTTTTTTGATTGAAAATTAATTTTTTATCTGAAAATTTACCTCTTGTAGTTGAAAAATTTAACTATTTTTATGAAAAAAAAGATTTTTTGTAGAAAATAAGTGTTCGAGGTTGAAAATTTGTCTTTATTAGTAGAAAATTATCCTATTCAGTTGAAAATTGATGTATTTTGTTGTAAACATATCTGGTGGGAAATTAACCTTCTTGGTTCATAATTCACCTTTGTAGGTTGAAAATGCAACTGTACGGTAAAAAATTTAATTTTTTTGTTAAAAATATATATACTTTATTAAA
>JAAAKG020147725.1:0-10400 GCA_010014905.2 Druon quercuslanigerum
GGAGGTCGAATCGAAAGCTTTCCGGTAATCAGTCCAGGCCATCGATAGGTCACGCTGGTAGGATGCTGCATCTTTGCAGACACATCTATCGATAAACAGGTTTTCCCAACATCCTGCTACGCCTTTCTTTGATCCGCGTTGTTCATACATTTCTTCCCACACAGATCCGATTGCCCGAACAATCCTATCATTTAGGATAGCTGTAAATATCTCATGCAGTGTGTTCAGACAAGTGATTGGCCTGTAATTCTTTGGGTCAGCTAAATTGCCCATTCTAGGCAGGAGTAATGTGCGCCCTTCTACCAACCACTCCGAAATTGGTTCTTCAAACTTCAAATATGAGGTGAAAATACGGGTCAGATGCTGATGTGTTGAAGGAAATTTCTTCCACCAAATGGTCATGATATCAGCTGGCCCTGGAGCGTAATAGTTCTTCATACCTCGTAATACTTTTTTCACTTCCTCGGTAGTGATGGTTGGGCATTCTTCCTCAGGTGTTGTTATGAGGGCACCACACAGATCCTTGAAGCTATTTATGTTCACTAAGTCTTCGTCCAGTAAATGTTGCACTTCGTAGACTTATCTCCAAAAGACTTCGACCTCTTCTGATTTGGGCGGATGGTCGACAGCAACTGGTGGGTCTTGTAAGAGTCGAGGTGGGTCAGAGAGAAACTGTTGGTTTTCTCTGACCCACCTGTCTCTCCGCTCTTGACTTTTTTTAGCGTCAGATAGTATCCGTATTCTCTTAACAATATTCTGCCTGATTTCCAGCAGCTTTGACTTGTGAAGTGTGTGATAACGGATTCGGAGTTCGCGCGCGAACTTTCGAACCTTGGCGATAAAATTCCTGCCAGATGTTATATAGTGAATCACACACTGAATGCGGGGCGCGTACTGTCTTGCCCAGCCTGTCTTTATGACGAGTTGATACATTCGTCTTTTGGTTTTATGATCAACTGTTGGTTTTTTTTACGGTTTGCATCGGCCAAAGCATCGCTCGTCCTCTATCGGAAGCCTGACCACGGTTGGTCTTGTCACCTCTCCTTCTCTGTTGCCGGCTTGTTCTGGCTGTGGTAGAGTAGGTGCTCGCCGCACATAGCCCCCTTTTGGGAGTACTTTGGCATGGTTTGGCAGAAGTTGATGCGAAAAGTGCGATAGCTCTAGATGTTTCTCGCACCACAGAGCATGTAGTTGTGCCATGTAATTCTCTCGTTCAGGGGTTACACTAGCATCTTAGCGTTCTAGCAAGTCGTGATTTTGTCGCTCTTTCCATGTAAAAGCCCCAATATGTCGGATATATATATATATATATATATATATATATATATATATATATATATATATATATTTGGGTGACACAAATCGAAGACCTCAAGAGGTAAGAGATAGCGAATTGTCACCCTTGGAACGGGTGTTTACTGAGATGATGGAGGAAAGATGTAGAAAGGACGAACTGATGGTTACATTGCTCGATAAATTAGAAAAGAATCCAGCATCGTTGGCTAATTTATCAAACTCTTTACCAGTCTAACCTGAACATGGAATATGATAAGGAAACAACACAACAGAAAGCAACTGACACGAATTCGCCATACGCAAGTCTACCTTTCATGATTAAGACAAAAAGTTACGATCACCGCTTCGTGGTAGATTTTAGAAAGCTAAGCAATCAGACCGAACGCGTACATTATCCATTACTCGATCTTAATGACTTTAATTTAGTAATTTAGTTTTTAGTAATTTTATCAGTGACTAAAGACAGCGTTTATTACTCCTGATGATATGGTCCCCTACCTTGCCTTTAACCCACCCTATGTTCTGTAGCAGCGCTGGCGTCCCTCCCTTTCTTTCCCGCTCCTTAGCTTCAATCCTCTAATCACATTATTATTTCTCCAATCTGCCTCCTATTTTCTCTCTATTCTTAACTCTATTGCCCTTATACTTTTCCTATCCGCTCTCTCCTCCATTTCATTCCTACGCTCTCTCACTTTCTCTGCTATTATATTCTCTACCTTTTCCCAAATACCTTTCTTCTCGCCCTCCCCACTGTCACCTACTTCTATTTCTGACCTGCTCTCCACCTTCTTAAGCCTTTTTTCGCCATTTCCTTCCACACCCTAATCTCTTCTCCCGTCTGCTTCATTTTAACTTCTTTTTCCTACCTTAACGACACCACACCCTTTCCATTCCATGTACTTTCTCCCTAAACTGTTTTTTACCTCCTTTTTCCATTTCTCTTCTCTTACCCTGAAGTCTTCTCTTATATTTTACAGTTGCCCCGTAGCCTCCTTACTTGTTCCCTCAGTCTCCTGATCTAGTTTACCAACAACCTGAGAGCCTCCTTCTCGAAATGCCATCCAGTCTTAGGTGGGGTGTCCTACATGTCCTTACGCTGTTTTAAACAGACTCTCTAACGTGCTTTTCTCCGGACTCTCTTGGCCGTCTCTACATTTTTAAGAGATCCTCCCCCTCACTTGCGCTAGACGCTAGCTCCCTCGCCTTCTAGCTTCTTCGTTCCGCGAGAAGGGTACAACTGTGTACGGAGCCACTGTGCGCAAGACCCATCTGTGCACGTTGGTGGCCACTGGTCAAAATTTGTACGTCAGTTTTGAATGTTGAGAATTTAGAATATCGAGAAGAGGAAGGTCTGTGACCTATATTATTTCTTTAAACGGCCACAGCCCCCCCCCTCCCTCCCCCCGAAACATTTGAAAGGGAAGTGCTTGAGCTATTTTTACGGCCAGCCATAAGGGTGCCAACAACACGTGCATATTTGTACCAGTGTCCACCGACGTGCAAATATGGACTCGTGCACAGTTGCTTCGTGAATAAATGTCCGTCACCCTTGTTCTGCTTTTTCTCTCTCCCTGGCGCGTCACTCGACACCGGGCTATGCACAGTTGGCCGTCGTTGCGTGAGGGAAATTACCTCCCCGTCATATTCACTACCAGCACTGCCATTACTCTCGCTGACCACCTTCCGCTCTTACGTCGGTAGCTGGTACCTCTCCATGAAAAAGGTACCTTTTGCAACCGACTGCTGTCTAAAGACAGCTCTAAAGAGGACGAGATTCTAGTTTTTTAATACTGAGTCGTTAGTTTGAAACGGAAACTATAAATTTGGTTAAAACCGGAAAAGAACGTACCTCACAAGAACGAGGCGAAGTACTGCACTATGAATGTCGGAATAATATCACGTATAAACGCGAAGGACATCAACTTTTATATGATCTACCGGACAAAATGCTTAAAACTCAGTTCAGTTCAGTTGTTAAAATTCGAGAATACTATTTTTCCACAATTATATCAGTATGTAAAGCAACACATCCGCAGATATTTGCAATTTTTGATGAAAAAGACTAAACGTGAACGTCAAGCTGGTTATTTACACCCAATCGAACTCGGTAAACGCCCATTTGCGAAAATTCATATAGATGGCAAGGTCCGTTCGTTACAACGGCATGTAAGAATCGATAATTCTAGTTTTAGTTGACAATCGTACCAAATTTGTAGTGTTAAAAGCATTTCATGACACTAAAGAAGAGTGACTTGTCTGAGTGATGGAGGATTTCTTTCTAGATTTTGGGGCACCAGAAAGGATGGAATCGGGCCGAGGTAGCGGCTTCAACGCTGTTAAGTTTCGGGAATTTTGTGAAAAACAATGAATTCATCATACCCTCAACTCTCCTCGACATCCACAAGCAAATGATCAGGTAGAGCAGATCGACAAAAATTTAATTCTGGCAATTCAGGCGAGTATCCGACATGAAAACGGCGGAGATTGGGACTTCAGGTGGCAGGCAGAAAAGTTATTATATATTAAAGCCAGGTATGACGAGCATCACAATAAAAAAGTGTCTTTTAAAAAAGGGGGCATAGTACTCATACAAGATCTTCCGGAATAGACCGGAGAGTCAACAAAGTTGCAAACATGATTTAGGGGACCCTTGGTGGAAAATGGAGTTTTGCCTGAAGATACATACAGGGTAGCCGCGCTAAGTGACGATAAACGAGGAAGAAGATATGCTTGGACAGCTCACGTCAGTCAGCTTAAAGTTTGGCGAGCTGCAGACTGTGAGGTAGAACAAAATCTTGAGGAAAGCCAGAAAGCGGATTCAAACTAAATTAAAACTTTATTTTGAAGCAATTCAGAATAATTCGAAACTGAATTGGATTCACATGGAATGAAAAGTTTGTTTTTAAATTACTGTAAAATCTTTTCAAATGAAATCGTAATCATAGGGAATGCGAACCGACTGAGACGAAAGGTAAAATTGGCTACAAATAATAAGGAATAATTTGAAATTAATTTGGAATAATACCGGCATCAAATGGAATGATAACATTGTGTACTATCACCCGAAACTCTCTCGAATGAATTTGGAATGAAATAAAAACCTTGCGGATTCAGACGGAATAACATATATGTTCAAAGAAATGCAGAATCATTTTGACCCTCATGACGGCAGCCATGGTCCAATGGGCCCGGTATAACATTTCGATTGTTTTACAAGCGTCATTTATTGTGCTTGTGTTTTCCGGGTGTAAAAAGCATTTTTTGCCATTTTCAAGGTCAAGAAAACATTGCAGAGAAAAAGTTTGGTGAGAAAATTTGTAGAGCACAGTTAGAAAAACATTTTATCTGCAAACACGAAACCGCTATCTATAACGGTTCTCGAGAAAAATGGCGTGGATCCACAAGGCCTGGTTGTCTTTTAATGTGTGAAAAAAGGGTTGCCATCTTCAGGGTTAAGATAGTATGCAGACTTTGTTCATAATGATATGGAATCATTTTAAATGAGCTTTTGAAATCACGGAAGAATTCTTTAAAACTAATTAAAAATTAAAATATATTAATCTAAAACGAACAGTTCTTTTACAATTATTTGAAATTTTTTAATGGCTGTGGACTGACAAATGGAATCGTTCGTGAAAATGTAGAAGTTATTAGTAATCACGGCGGTACAGGCTGAATTCATATTTAAGCCAGAAAAAAATCAAATGAGTTTGTAGAATTAAGCTGAATGAGACGCTTTCTTGGAATGTTACTGAATAAATTAGAAAAATACCGTAATGATAACAGACTCATTTAATAAATATTAATCGGCCAGCAAATTTACATGAAATTAAAAGTTAAATTAAAATGATAAAGATTCTCTCAGAGAAACTGTCGATTGACAGCAGATTCGTTTCAAATGATTGCGAATTGATGACTTAATCATTTAGATTTACTTCGAATGAGGAACTGATTAAAATCAGAATCATTTGGAATGAATTTGATTCTTTCCACGCATTCAATCTGAATTAAAAGTTGGTAATAGTTATTCTATAATCTAGGTGATGCGATTATTTCAGGTGATTATTTCATTTTTCTTTATTCTGTGATTCATTATTTTTTACCTCGGTTTCTACAAAAAGTTTCGCATAACTATCACGTCATAAACCACGTAACAGTGAATGCGATCTAGGTGACAATATGCGTGCAGTAGCAGCTGTTAAAGAACCGGGATCTATTTATTAAGTAATTAACAGCATTTGTATTTTCTTATACATATTTTTTAAGTATTCACTAAATATGGTGAAATTTAAAAAAGCCACTTTTGCTTATTGAATTGTTTATAAGAAAGGAAAATTGTTCCATTTACTAACACCATTAGACGTTGTTTCAGAAAATGCTTCCAAAGATTTTGAGTATATAGAATTATATCTTAAAGTTTTCAGCGAAATGCTGTATTTGCAAAAAAATGTTTTTTTTTCAGTTTTTTTCCTCGGCCGTTAAGCACAACATTTAGTTAGCTTCGATTTGTCCAGAGCATCATATTTTAGTAAAGTCTGGAAGTTCAAATTATTCTTCATCTGATAATTTTATCTGCATTGGCTGATTTTTGTAAGCCACTAAAGAACGAGAGAGAAATGTCATCTATTGAATTAGAACAAAATGATCAAGATGGAGTTCTAAGAAGTTACTATGATAAATCATTACTGAAACAGAAACACGAAGGATATAAAACTGCATCAACTATAGAGCAAGTATGTTCGCTTTTCCGTACCAAATGCATGTTTTTGATCTAAATAAAGGTGTAAATTTTTGAATGTGAACATTTCTTATGAGATTTATATTTTTTACTGTATACAAAATAGTATTCACATGTATCCTTCTACAAGCTTTACATGCGAAAAATATTTTTTTTTCACAAAAAAACAAGGCCTTATACTATTCTTTGAAAAGATATATATTTTTAATTTTTAATTATCGAGTCTGGCGATATGTAAGGCAGATGCTGGTCTGATTGATTGCATATCGTAAACTTTGGACATAAATACTTGATTCTACTATCAGCAAAAAAATTCGCGTCCTCTAGCTTTGACAAGGTTTGGTAACGTATAATATATTTATATTGTATTATACGTGGTTTTTTACACGTATATTATTATATTATTATTATATTATATTATCTACGATTTGACGTATATTACGTTAGAATTGTCCTAAAAACTCATAAAAGTCGAGAAATAAAAAATACTGCTTTGTGCATGATGTGTGGTAGTATAATTCACAGTACAGTAGAATCTAGAATTCTAGATAAATTTTTAGAGTTTTATTTTATTATTTATTTTATCGATTCTTGTCCTAATATTTATTGTATTTTATTCATCTCGTACATCTCGTGTCAAATATCAATATTTAAAAATTCTTTAAATTTGAATAAATGTTAAAGCAGTTTTAGATTATAATTAGGGAGACCCTGCATAATTACATACATTATATTATGCAATATGATCCGTAATAATTATTATCGAAAGGATCAAACGACACTTGCGAAAGTCTTCTGTGCTTTCTTCTGCTCGAAAAACAAATCCTTCCATGGGATTACATTATGATGTTGGGTACTTCTTCCCAGCTCAGACATAATTATTATTTTCAATCATTCTAGTGCATTGTACAAAATTATTATTAATTATTAAAATCTTAAAATAAGGTTATGTAATTTTTAGCACCGATGAAACTGATTTTGCAATTAGCCATCTTGAAAACGTAACTTACAGGAGTTTTCTACTGTTTCCGACGTATATTATGCCAAAAACATATGCGTAGAAAATACTTGAGTTACGCGTAACTGACCAACCCTGGCTTTGAGGTTATAAAATTGAGCCCAGAAAAAATAGTAGCATATTTTTTTAATAAGAAAATAATACAGATAGTGTAGAAATTCTCGAAGGCACTTCAAATATTTCTGAATCAAATCCCATAGATATACAATGACGTTTTGGAAACTCATTAGTAGCTGTTTTAAAATAATATACAAAGGACACTGACAACATAAAAGATTTAAACATATATCTGGATGTCCACATGAAAATGCCCCTCTTGGCTTTCGATTAAAAGAATCAATTATTTTGATCGTGGAAAACCAAGAATAAATAGTCAATACGCATTACGACTGACATATTTCAAGGAGACGCGTTCACTGCACTATGGTTCTGTTTAGCGTTGAACCCATTGAGAAAACCAATAAACAGCATGTCTCACGGGTTTAGAACACATGATAATGAGGATGGTCATCCAGTGACGCATCTTCTATACATGGACGATCTGAATCTGTACGCTAGTTCTGCATACGATAAGTAAGATAAGCCTAACGACTGATTTAACTACAAGATTCAGATTGATTATGAAGAGTTCACTCGGCAAAAAACATCATAGAAATCAACACCTATGCCATCTCTGTTCGCCTAGAAATGAAGCATCGTGTGCACGGTGCTGTAAAGCGGATCTTGACTGCACGCCCTTAAATTCATCCTCAGAGGAGGCCTTATCAGAGAAGAAACCGTACAGGAATTAGAAATACAATGGAGATAGGAAATTATCCTCAGCGAGTACCCCAAAACATTAGATCAACATTGAGTGGATAGTGAGGCATCCAATATTTGGCTGAGAAAGGTTTTTCTGTTTCCAGGAACGGAAGAATTTGTCATTGTGATGCAGGACAAGGTTGTCGGTACCAGAAATGATTGCAAAAACATGTTACATCAAGACGTGGTTGATCTGTGCCGATTATGTGGAGATAACAACGAATCCATCGAGCACATTATTAATGGATATCGCGTAATGGCTCAGAAAGACTATACGCACAGACATAATGATGTAGCGTGCATTATACATCAAAAACTTGCCCTGAACCTAGGACTCCTAACGGAATGGATGCCTTTCTATAGATACATTCCAATGTCCGCATTAGAAAACAAAGAATACATCTTATATTGGGATGTTACTATCCAAACGGATCATTACATCCGAGCCATTCGACCTGAGATCATAATGCATTTATGAATCTTGGGTGTATTTTGAGGGGGAATTTAAATCCAGATTTTTGCACAGAGCATCAGAAATATCTGTTCCATTTCATATTCAATTTCAGTAAATTTCAGAAAAAATTGTAATGCAGGTAATCGAAATTGGAGCGAAGGTGTAGGCGAAAATGTATTCATTTATTTAAAGTTATGATTTTTCAAAGATTTAATGTTTTATGAATAAAATTATCCGCAAAGAATGCTCTAATCATCCATAAAAGCCATAAAAATCTTGGACACCTGGTCCTTTGCAAGGCATGGAGGGAAATTTACTAGTGTAAGAGTTCGGAGTTTTTGAAGAAATTTGACATATGTTTATTAAAGCCTACTTTCCAATTATAAAAAAGCATGAAAAATTATTTAAACTTTTCAGTTATCTTGTACACATGTCAAGCAAGCGTCTTACGAAGCCCCTACCCTCAGTCACCAACTTAAGTGTAACAAATTTAGGCTTGAAGATGGATGAATAAAATTTATTAACTAAGGTGATAATTAATTTATCGAAACTTTTTTTATATGAGTCGGTAGGTAACCTGTAGAAATACTTATGGACATAATTTAGGTTCACTGGCGTCAAAAATAATTATTCAATGAGCAAGAATAGTTTTGTCCAAAGTTGTTCTTCACCTCCTTTTTACGATCAGCAAACTTACCGTTTTCATGAAATGAAGAAAAATGCAAAAGTATGATTTTAGCAACTATTTTCCATTATTATACAAAATCTACAAGACTGAAAATTACTCAAATTTTTTTGGTTGTTCAACATCCCCCCACCCCTTAGAAGTTACATATGAACAGTTTTTCTTATTTAGAATTACTTCGAAGTGGAAGTACTTCGTTGACTAGACTACTGATAAATTTATTCTACTGGATAACTATCCAACATTTTATATATAGGTGGATCATCCGGTCCTAACTCTAACCTCAATTTTTCTATATTTCGCGCTTAGCTACAGGATAAATCCATTATTGGTCACCTTGGCCGGCCGTTAGTAAACTTCCTGGTAACTTGAGTTTTATCTGTCAGATAGCGCTATCCAACGGTGGATCAACATGAAAGTATCCTATCTATCATATGAATTTATCTGTAACTTTTATTGGAAAGTGGATAACCCTGATACCTGAAGTTTTTAAATTAGGATAAGAAAAGAGAAATAGATTTTTCGAAATGGACAAAACTTTCAAATTTATCTTCAAAGTCTTTTAGTATATACATATTATTAATTAAATATATATATAAAAAGAGAATGTTCGTAAATAGCTATAAATAAATAATATGAATAACCTGGGACATATAAAAGATACTCAGTTTTATAGTAATCTATTTTTTGACAGATAATAAAAGGATTATCATTTGAACCCGAGCTCTGACTATTTCTGAACATTTTGTTATGAATTCTGAATTTTCCTGACGATTTATCTTGAAAAACGGTACAAAATTGGTCTGAAATGGACAGAAGTCCTTACTTTTTTCTGATAACTTTTGCAAGACTAATCAGATTAAATGGTTCTTTGACTCACAGTTTTAAAGGCCAAAAAAAAGATCAAATTCGTTATTTACGATATGAAAAAAGTCAAGAGAAGACAAACATTACTTTTTAAAGACCCTACATAATTTGTCTCCTAAGACCCCTTAAAAAATTGGCTTGATTAAAATTCAATTTTAAAAAATAATTTTCATAAATGTAACTCCTAGAATTGACATCCATTCTCACCTTATCTCTCAGACCGTTCGCTCTTATCGCCTTGCCTTCCTTGCGTCGCCTCGTCTCGCAAGTATGTACTTACTTTGTCTCTTTGCCTCACATTGCCTAACTCTGCCTCCACGGCTGATAACTAATACTTATCGAGAACTTACAATATTCACATTTTCCTTATATCTACTTCCTCTCCTTTTTATAATCTTTCCATTCCTCTTCCTCCTTCCTGCTCTTCTGCTCCATCTTACCCAACCCCCCCCCCCCCTCCCCATCCCCCTGCCCTCTTGTCCCCCCCCCCCCCCCCCCACCCCCCCCCCCCCCCCCCCCCCCCTCCCTTCCACCCCCCCCC
>JAAAKG020147726.1:0-10400 GCA_010014905.2 Druon quercuslanigerum
TCTCGCCAGTAATCCCCTATTTTCGCATCGCTCAAGAGGCGGCGAAAGTCGAATTTTCGTTGCGCGTATTATGAAAAATAATTTCAATACATGTCAAAATTACAGTGTGTCTCGATAGTTTAAAATATTTGCAGCGGAGTGAAAATGATCAAATTAGACGAATCGTTTGAGCTGAGTGAAAAATATTTGTGGGTTAATATCCGAAAAATGCAAAAAAAAAAAAAAATTTCAAAAAAAATTCCCTATTTCTTCGAAAATTATTACAAATTTGTATGATGTACAGTTTTTGCTAGTAAATAATTTTAAAAAAGTATAAATTAAAAAAAAACTTTTTGCCTAATTTAGAATTTTTCGAAAATGGCCAAAACGTTATTTTCGTAGGAATGAGCTGCATTTTATAATGCATACCTCCTACCCCCCTGTGGGATAGGGGATGGGGGGAGGGCATTTGCCAATGGTATCCCGTTTTTTCCTCGAATAGCTACTAAAGAATTCAGGAAAGATTTTGTTTACATTTATGGAGGAGGGGAGCAGATTTTGTATACCTATATGTGGAATAAGAAATATGCCCCCCAATAAATATAAAAAATTCTTTCCCGACATACACCTATGAAAATATCATTTTGCTGTTATAGCACCCTCATTTTTTGCGTCAGAAAACTTAGTCTAAGCAAGTTGTCAAAATCACTCAAAATAACATAAAATTGACAACTTTCGAAACCTGGAAACATCACAACAATGTTTTTTTTTTTCTAAAAAAACAAAACTACAGTATATTCCTTTCGTTGAAGCTGAAGAAATTTTACTTTCGACATATGTCTGCATAGAACTCAATCCAAAAATCATGTTTTTTTGCCATTTTTCAAAAATTCTTTTATTATTCACTAGCTCGTATCTAGAATTTTGTACCTTCTCTGGTTTATCTGCAACTGTAGGTTAATCGTTAATCTGGGATGATGCCGCATCACAAACGTAACATGTGGCAGCAGAAGGAGTTCCGGAAAGAGCCAGAAACACTTTTCCATCAACCAGAGTCAACGCGAAATCATGAATGACACTTATGATACAACGACTAATCGTTACTTTTATTTTTTTGTATTTAATTTTTTTTTCTTCCATCAACTCTACTTCTGACGTGATTCGTTTATTAGTTTCTGGTGCATTTTCAAATATTAGCAGCCTACATAATCTGGTCAATCCTGGATTATCGTTTTTCCTAATTGTCAAGGGTTCTGCACATTTAGAACAATTCGCATCATTCTTATGGGAACAACTTTTAATTGTATGTAATGGCACTATTGACATCCTAAAATTTCCTGCATCTGATTTTTCTGCTCCACAAAACTTTTAATTATATTCGCTCTGCTTAGATGCGCCCGCACAACCTAATTTATATTGATACTTCATCACGACATTTTCCCTTCCACTATAACCGGTGGCAAAATATTTGGAATTTCTTACGTACGCTTCACTGTATGATCGCACAAATCTTGCCGTTCAACCCTGACCCTAGACTCTGTAACTGTCATACTTTTTTCGGGAGGAAGACACGCTCTCTTGGCTTCTTCAAGACTTTTATAAGGAGGAAAACTGTCAGCATTGTGTGCTTCAGCTTATAGTCACAAAGTTTCATATTGATGTTTCGACAATTTGGTGTCATCAAAAAGAGAAATAGCTTCTTGTTAAGGTAATGGCTCCATTTTTCCTTCCAATTATTTATGTTCTCCATGTTCTTTATCTTGAACTCTCGATTCGGAAATGGTTTCAAAATCTTCTAAAGATCTTCTGCCTACTATTGTGTGATCCAGTTATATGACGGAGTCAGATGATAACCATGCACTGTTCAGTTTGGAAAATTTGTCTGCATTATAGAATGCACTCTTCCATCTTTTTTCAAAAGACGGAATGAAGTGCCGCAGCAAAATTTCTCTGGTCAAATTGACTTGCTCACTATCTATCAAGTCAACCATGTGAAGGTAATCGAACAGAATTCTTACGTCTTTACTAGAACTTCCGATTAACAGATCACTCAGAATCTTATGCAGGACTTTAATAGAGTTCATTTCTAAATTATATGCATACTCTGACACGCATACATACACAGAAAGAATCAAATATACTGGAAACTAAATAGCTCAGAACATATGAGTAAACACGATGAGCACACTATTCTTACATATAAAATGAGTGACGTGAACGAAGAAAGAGAATCTTTTTCAGAAGTGAATGAAAATATGCTTCACAGTTAAAAAGAATCAAGTGCTTTCAGCGATGATGATGATTTCTTCTAGGAAATCACACCTGGATACTATGCGAATAAGATTCAGATTAATGAGACTGTCATTTGTTTTGCTAAAGAACTAACAAATGAAGATCAGCCACCATTGAACTCTACCGCTGAAAGTCGAAGGCACTGCACGAGCTGTTGATTGCAATCTATTTAATTAAGAGAACCTATTTCATCGTAGAAAATTATATCAGTTCACGATTGTTAAAAGATGAATAGATTACAACAAAAATAATCGTCAACATGTCGTTCAGGGAGATGACATAATGTCTTGGTGAAGCCACGTACCATAATGTATGCGAACTAGCTTACTAACTCTGGAAGAGAAACTTTCTTCAGGCTCGTGATTTTCCAGACTTTTCATATGTTATAGAATTTATTTATAACAAGTATTAAATCTATTTTTCAATCATTCTTTGTATTCAAATCCTCTTGTTTTGGCCAACTCTAAGTACTGAATGAAAAAAAGAACTTTTTGCTGAAATTAAAAGGACTAACTTAAAAAAACGAGTTTTTACGTCGACAAATGTCAGAATAATGCATTTTTTAATTAAGTTTGTTTAACAAAAACATCAAATGAATCAACTAATTATAAATGTTTCTGAAATTATCGTAAAGTTTCCAATTAAAAGGACTGACATTAAAAACCAACGAGTTTTTTCGTCGACAAATGCCCTCATAATGTATTTGTTTATTAGAGTTGTTAAAAAAATCATAAAATTTATTTAAAAAATTATGAATTTTTCTGAAATTATCATGAGGTTCGTAATTTAAATAAAAATGACATCGAAAAAAACGAATATTCTGACGACAAATGCGTTTGTTTATTAAATTCGTGTATAATATTAACAAAAATAGTATTAAGAGATATTTTTTTATGAAAATATTGTTTCTATTCAAATTTCTTGCCATATAACTTTAAAAGAGTTAAATTATTAAAAATTATAGAAAACACATTTTAAACAAATAATTTCTTTATAAAAATTTGTTTTGTTTATTGTATCATGACTTAATAATTTGTATCAGTAGGGAAAAGTAACATTACTGTATTAAAAAATGGCATTTGAAAATATTTATGTAGTTTCTACCTTTTGTGTATTAAGGAGTTACCAATATATGAATTATAATTATCAAATAAAATCAAAAACTTATATTTATTACAAAAGTAATAAATTAACGGTATTTCGGTTATGATCATATATATATTTTTTAAATTAGAAAAAATGTTAAAAGAGGTTATTTGACTGAAGGTCTATAATAAATTTCCAAAAGTCACTGTGTCAATGAGCTCGCTTGATTAGTATATGAATGGAATACGGAAGAGGGAAGAGGTCAGGTGTAACGTAACACTATCAATGAATCAATTCACTCGATCTTCAAATCTCTAGTTATTTTGAATAATTTAAATGGATTACAATTTGATCCCAAAGTCCATTACGAATCACTCCAAATGTAAATTTTTTTTTGCTTACAATTTGAACCCGAATTTCATTACGAATCGCTCCAAATTAAATTTTTCATTTCGAAGAAGGCACCGATTCGCCAATCCGTGCAAAATTATAGGGCAAAGTTCACTGAGTAATTCGCATCTGTCATGAACGCGATATACGCTGGTAACGTCGACATTTTCATGTAGCAAATTATATCCACGGTTTGCAAAAGAAAATTACAAACATGAACACTAATCATGCGTTCTAGTAGTCGATTATTTACAAGACAACTGAGGATATGGTTTATATAATCCCGTATAGCTTTTTTCAAATGAGTGTGGGGAGGTCCCTGATCGTCGTTTAAACGAAAGCGGCAGAGGCCTCCCCACTCCTAGGCGACGAATTTTATAAGGAGTTATACCCTAGCTCCTTAGGACCACCCTGTAGTATCAAGTGTTTTTCAGCCGAATCGCACGAACACGTGGGTTTTTATCAGTGGTTTTTGCACATTTGCACGAGCCTTGTAGTTTCATAAATACGAAAAGATAAAACAAAACAAAAATTGATCAGTGCTTATAAGTTTTTAAATGTACAGCCTAGAGACTGAAGCTTTATGTGGATTATGGTGATTCGAGGATTTAACCTCCTAAAACAAGTGACAGTTTACTTTGTTATTTCAGACATTACATGGATTGTTCAGCTTACACGAGCATGAACCGCTCCAGCCAAACAATCCTCACTGTTCACAGACAGCTTATTAAAAGGTGATTCTGTGGCTTGCGATTATTAATTTTTTGAAAGTTTTAGAAAGATTTCATTATTTAGCGCATGGACTATATACCACGCCACAATTTACCTCAAACAAGATTCGACCTATACGGTTGAACAGCCTCTCTCGATTTTTTCAGTTTTGATTTATTCTTTAGCAAATAAAAATAATCATCAGTAATCGTCAGGCTCGGGTATCACACTAGTTTACTTATCGTTAGTTGCCTTTAACCATAGAATAAGTGCTTGAAGTGTAAGCGATCAATGATAGCGGTGATTGGTAATCGGTTTCTAATTAAAAAAATAAAGAACAGAAAAGTCAATAAAGTAAAATAGAATAATAATAATAAAGTTGTAATCGACTCCACAAAAAACTCATAAATGTTTAGTAGTTTATTTACTTTCGTCTATGATTAGATTCCAGAAGAAGTGCGGATTGCGCTATTATTCAACCAACTCGGTAATTGAAATTAAAAATTAAATATTTTCTTTATTTTGTATCGAAACGATTATTAGCACCTGGTTAACTTGACTCAACATATTCATGCTTATAACTAGGTTTAAACAGGTTGCAGGTTGTTTGTAGTCATGAATTAGACCAGATATGGTGATTGTGAATTCTCTTTTGTTAAAAGAGCTTCGCTCGCGAAGGTGAGCTCCCCTGGGGCGCGCAACAGTTGTTCCTCGCACTTCGCACTCACGGTAGGATCTTGAAAAAGTAACGTTTTTCTTCTCTGGACTTTTTCCCATATCACGCTTTGTTTGTCCTCAAACGTTTATTTTCGTTTGTTTTTTTGGATTGGGAAAGTGGTATAACTTTATTATTTTTTATTTTATCAAAAAAATGTATGAGGATAAATTGTCCGTAATTTAAGTATTATAAAGGGCTATCAATGGAAATTTCTAATCACGATAAAATTGGTCTCAAGCATTTAAAAAAAAATCTAACTTCATGGATTTTTATCAAAAATAGTTGGTAAGCGAACTCGGTCTTTCCTTTTGGTCCCTCAATCTGTGTGCCAAAGAAAAATACAATTGAAATAGTTTTTCTAATGTTATCAGTTATACAGGTGGCGATGACAAGAACAACAAACACGACGACGCCGGGCCCAAAGACGGACGCCGACGTAACAACCTTTTTTTCTGCGTCGACATTTAATGAAATCCACGAGCCTTTTTTTTTGCATAGGCGCAATTCACAAAATACATGATACATTTTTCCGGAACGTCTGACCCCTCCCCCCTGCGTGATATACTTTCCATTGATCTTAACATTGAGAATGATACTTCAACAGACCTCCACCCACCCCTAAACGTGTCACCTATCAAAGTAATACCTTCTAATTATGGATTAGAATAATAATTAATTATATTTGTTCGCTCGAAATTTGAATATTCGAATCTTTTTAACAAAGTTCACAAATTTTTTTTATACAATCTTGTTGGGCCTTAAAAAAGTACCATTATTCTTTTCTTGACTTTTTCCCATATTACTTTTCTTTGGCTTCAAATCTTCATTCGCATTTGGTTTTTTGGATTTCTAAAATGCCATAACTTTGGTAATTTTCATTTGATCAAAAAAAGTTAAGGAGATAAATTGTTCGCAATTTTGTGTACTACAACCTGTAAAGTCCAGGCTGTGGTCACTCAATGGTTTAGGTGTGCAGACCTATAATCGACAGCCATTTAAGAAAAGATAATAAATGATTGAGGTTATATCCAGATGATTTGTAGATAATGTAATTTAAAAAACTTGCTAAATCAAAAAAAGAGAAAAGAAAAACACAGCCACACAAAAAAAAAGTTCTGACCTGGAGGTCTGACTATGTTTACTATACGTTTTTGGGGTCGCTAAATCCGATTCAGATCAGGATTTTTACATAACCTCAAAAAAACAATATGGCGGACACTTTTTGGATAAATTCTTCGGATTCGCTTGAAACTCGTTACTCGCGGGTTTTCGGGGTCGCTAATTACGAATCTGTTTTTTTACAAAATTCAAAATGGCGGATCCGATATGGCGGACACTTTTTAGAAAAATTCATCAGATTCGCTTGAAACTCTTTACTCGCGGGTTTTCGTGGTCGCTAATTACGAATCTGATATTGTTTCTACAAAATTCAAAATGGCGGATCCAATATGACGGACACGATCTATATCGATCATTTGAAGAGAAAAGAACTCGATACAGCTCAAAAAAAAATTAAAGTAATATGCCTTTTCTCAACAGTTTTCCCAATCAGCCCTTTTAAGAGCTGCATGATGTACAACATCCGATCATGCAACCTCCTCGCGGTGTACATCGGGTAAGGTCAATGCCGACTCTCCATTATTTAGTAAAATGAACGTGAAAATATAGAAATTCGGACTTCTTGAGGTTATGGCAAAATCCTAAAGTAATGGGGTTAAATGGGCCTGGAATTCGTAAATAGAAATCGGAATTAGAGCACTTTAAATTCATAACCGGCGACCCCGAAATCCCCCGAGTAACGAGTTTCAAGCGAATCTGATGAATTTCTCCAAATAGTGTCCGCCATATTGGATCCGCCATTTTGAATTTTGTAGAAACAATATCAGATTCGCAATTAGCGACCACGAAAATCCGCGAGTAACGAGTTTCAAGCGAATCTGATGAATTTTTCCAAAAAGTGACCGCCATATTGGATCCGCCATTTTGAATTAAAAAAAAAACAATATCAGATTCGTAATTATCGACCCCGAAAACCCGCGAGTAACGAGTTTCAAGCGAATCCGATGAATTTTTCTAAAAAGTGTCCGCCATATTGGTTTTTTGAGGTTATGTCAAAATCCTGATCTGATGGGGTCAAATGGACCCCGGATTCAGATTTAGCGACCACAAAAACGTATAGTAAACATAGTCAGACCTCCAGGTCAGAACTTTTTTTTGTGTGGCTGTGTAATTGCTTCTGTTGCGCTATTGAGGCCTGACATAGTTCTCTTTGACTTTAATGTTCTGCGACAGTCAAGAAGAACATCAGAGCAAGGAGAATGAAAAAAGCAGAAGGTTATAAAGACATCATAAGAGAGCTGTGACGATCATTTCAAAAATATTCCGTTATCTTAGTCGCGGGTCAAAGAAATGCTTAGACACTTGCGGGGGAAATGCAGTAGACGATAGTCTTTAGGTCGATTCGTGTCCTCAGGGTGAATGAGACTTTTGCCGGATCGTCATATTGAGTTTACTGCAGAATGCAACCACCTATCGCTTGGTCGTCGAAAGTAGGTATGGCTGAAGGCTTACTGTGATTTAACTGGGAGCGGGTGCAATTTTCTAGAAAAGCACCCGTTCCCGATGAAATTGGTAGGTTCTCCTTATGACAGACTTTGAATTATATATGTATATAAATATGTATATAATAGTTATCATACCTGAAAGACTGTCACAAGAGCCCATACTATATCGTTAAAATGTTTACGATCACAGAGACACATTGGATGACGTGTGACTACTTCGTTGCAAGTACATGGTCGACTACGATCCGCCCACACACAAAACTTTCCCCCAAAGAGGTACATACCTAAGATGCTGTAACAAAGAAAGTTTAAAGATCTTAATGCGACATTAAAAAAGAATATAAATACACTAAATCAATTATAATTTAGAGCGATAAAGAGGATCCATCAGACGATTAAGAACCGAACCAAAAAACATTGCATCAGTTTTTCAAGCTAAGTGACCAAGGTCTATTAACATTAATACAGTACGATGACATGTCTGTCGACATGCAAGCTCCTACTTTTTAGCTCGCTTGTCTCATGATTCTGTTCTGGTAATTTTTCTTTCTACCAGTTTTATAGTTAATTACAGGCTGCAATTTTCTCGATGTTACACAGCTTAAAAGATACTTTAGAAACATATTCTACCCTACGACTACATCCATATTGTAGACCTGTATATATCACTAAAAGGTTTTTAAATTCCGTTGAAGGGAGATGCGACGGTTGTAAATAGAGTATTCTGTTGAGCAGTCGGCCTGATCATCAGTAATCTCTGAGATATCAATCTTTTTTCGCTCATAGTAACCATACGTTTTAAGGAACCGCCGAGACACGCGCGGGGAAATTCCAGAAAGCAGTCGCCCTGGGGACCTTCCGTCGCATTGGACTGCACAAGACCTTTCCCATTCTTTTCCTCTAAGACCATCGCAGACTGTAGCCGGAGGCAGATGTCATTGCTTTAAATGACAAGAAAGCTTGGTACCCCCAAAAGCACCGATGATCAGGACGACTATCTATACAAAATATTATGATTACAACTACCGCAAATCTCTTATAAGGTCTTTATACCTCTCTTCCTTTTTATTCTCCTTCGCTGCGTCATTGTCATCGGGTGAAATATGAAGTTCAAGCATAGTCGGCATTCCTCATTTTCGCCTGCCGTGTGAATAACTGTTCAGCAGCTACTATCGGAAATGTCTAGGTTTAAAATGTGGCAATCGTATGCTAATAAGACATCAACTGATCCTTAACATTTCTGTGGAAAATGACTTGAAAGTAGATAAGTATGGAGACCTCTGGATCACTTTTTTGAATGATTAGAAAACTTTTGGCTAGAGCGCAGAAGGTTTTGAGATTGGATTCGCTCCTGGTGCTGGCGTACTAATCACACTTTTGTATCCGATTCTTACTATCAATATTGAAGGTCAATGTTTTTATCCGGGAATAGAACTTTTTCACGAAAAAATATAGAATAGAATATGATATCTGACGTCACAATATCAAGTGAAGGTCCACGTATTCCAATCTTCTAGGAAATACTCTTGCACGCTTAAAAAATATCCCTTAAGTTCCTTTTAGAAGCTTCACAGGTCAATCACCTTACGAAATTTTTACATGTACCCTCAAAAATACCTACTCACACTTATGAATTCTGAGAAATCTTTCTTATACATGCGACATATGTGACGTTAGCTAAATTAAGTAATCGTTTCAAAATGTAATTTTAACTATCACGTTAATTATTGCATCATATAGCGAGGGCATAAGCGTCTATAAGAGGATACCAGTTCTTCTTTTTCTTCAGTTTGTTATTAGGTACCATATTGTGAAGAAGAAAAGCACCAAGAGCTAAAAAGTCGTTTGAAAGTATTGCTAAAGATATTCCTGTGGCAAAAGAAATGGATTTTTCCAAATTAACAAAACCGCTTTTAGTTAAGACTTTCTTTCAACAAAGATGATGACAGACCTAGAAGTTAACAAAGGATAAGAAATAACAGATATTAAGAAAGCTAAAACAAAATATGGAATGCGAACCCTCGTAATCATGGAAAACAAATTCTTTGTTTTTATACCTCATAGAATTGTAAAACTGTATTAAGAGGATAAAAACCTGTTCGTGCAGACGAAGAAAGCCTGTGAAGATTAACACCTTGATTTTTGTGTATTTGAGCGGACGCTTCAATTCCATCGAAGTTATTAAAAAGAGCAATGTATAAATTATGCAGTTTAAAAAAATTATCACTCAGTGTGTGAGAATCTTCACTGAGATCAATATCGTCATGACTTATACACGTCGCAATCGTCGATGCTAGATTTAGAAAATATGGAAAGCTCCCCTCATCATTGAAACTACAGGCAGAAGAATAGAAATTATTCAAAAGTTAATTCCACCTTATGACACTGTTTTTTGGTGGCCAATAGAAGCAACAATACATCGCGTGTGGAAATTTCAATATATACATGACTATATCTTTTGGAGTGGGTTATAGAAATCCGATTTAAATTCCGATTTAATTAAAATTTATCCATATTTTTAATAAAATGAAGACGTCAAGCACAGATATAGGATATTTGGTTTATTTCTAACATAACGATAATGTGGGGGCTAAAGCGCAGGCTTTGGACCCACTCCGTCGGCTTGCGGGTTCGATTCCCGCCTCGCACTCTGGAAGAGC
>JAAAKG020147727.1:0-10400 GCA_010014905.2 Druon quercuslanigerum
AAATTCATCAGCTAGGTTAACAATTTTTTTAAATCCAAAAATGTAACTTCACCATTTTCTGTTAAAAAATCCTTTTTTTTATTTACAATTTAACTACTTGTGTGAATAATTGTATTCTTTAACTGAAAATTTAACCTATTTCGTTAAAAATTCATGTATTTTGTTGAAAAATTGTTTTCCATTTTCGTAGAAAATTAATTTTTGTGTTAAACAATTTATCTTGTTAATTGAAAATTCAAGTATATAATTTAAATATTCATGAATATAGTTGAAAATTCATTAATTCGGGTAAAAATGATTGTGTCAAACAAAAAATGTAACTATTCCATTTTCTGTTGAAAATGATTCCTTTTTTAGTTCAAAATTTAACTATTTGATTGAATATGTGTCTTTTTTAATTGAAAATTTAACTATTTCTTTAAATATTCATGTATTTTGTTAAAAAATAGTTTTAATTTGTAGAAATCTAATCTTTTTGTTGGAAAATTAATTTTATTGTTTAAGAATTTATCTTTTTGGTTTAAAATGCAATTGTTCCATTTGAAAATTCATCATTTGAATCCGAAATTCATTTATTTTGCAATTTTTTGCTTTGTTTTGTTAAAGAATGTTTATAATAAAGTATTTAAATTTTATAAGAACTAACTTTCTAGAATTGCTACCTCAGTAATTAAATAATTTCTTTAATTTTGAATTGTTGCAATTTTAGTGTTCTGAATTTTCATCTTGAACGCTTAATTTTCAAGTTTCGCTTTCATAAGTTTTAATTTTAAAATTCAAATTGAAATGGTGGAGTTTGCAAAAGTATATTCAACAGTTTTAAAAATTTGCAATTTTTCAAACGATTTAAATTTTCTTAAAATAATTGCAATTTTGAAGAAATTGTCAAATCAGTTTTTAGACTGAAACATTAAATTTAGTTTTTAATTTTAAATTGTCAAATTTTAATAGCTTCGTATTAGAAATTATTTAGGTTTAAAAGTTTTTAATTTTGAATTATTCAATTTAAAGACTTTTAATTATAAATAATATACTTTTTTAATATTCCTTGATCCAGTTTTTAAAATGTTATTCGGAAATTAATCAATTTTGTACGTTTTGAAATTGTATTTTCGAAATTGAAATCTGAAATCATTCCATTTCGAGATTCTTTAATTGAAAATAAAAATTAAATTCAAAATCAAATTAAAAATAATTTAAAATATTGTTATTTTTTTTAATTTTACCTAATCAATTTTTAAATAGAAACTTTCCAAATGAAACCATTTGGAAAGTTTCCATTTAAAAATTGTTATTTTTTTTTTAATTTTAAATACTTTTGATTTGAAACTATTTGTATTTTTTAGCTAAATTGAACTGTATCTGAATTAAAATTAAAGTATTTCTTTGTTAAAATATCGACTAATATATTTTTCGTTGAGAATTCGTTTATTTTAGTTTAAAATTTACATGTTTGTTTTGAAAATTAAACTGTATTGTAGAATGTTCATCTTTGGCTTGAAAATTCAATACTTTGTTTGAAATTTTTGTCCTAAGTTGACTGAAAATTTCCTTTTCGGTTAAAAATTAAAATCGTTTGTTAAAAATTCATCTTTGGGTTTAAAAATTTATCTATTTTGGTAAAAATTTAATATTTTTTGTTTAATAATTCCACTGTTTGGTTTTAAATTCCGTAAGCTATTTTGGTAGAGGATTGCGACTATATTTTTCTGAAAACTCGTCTCTTTCGCTTAAATTAAGTGTTTTGGATTACAAATTAAAATACTTTTTTTTAAGATATAATGACGTTTTTTGATCTGCTAGTCATGGTTTATACGTAAATAATTTTATTTACTAGCTTTCGTCGAGCGATGCCGAGCCTCATCAGGTATACATATATCTTTTTTATTGAAAAAATATATTCTGATTTTTTTTATTAAAAAATCAAATCATTCTTCGTTGAAAGTTTAACTACTTTTTTTTTAAATTCCTTTTTTGGCTGAAATTTAATCTTCCTGCTTGAAGATTTAAATATTTACTTTAACTTTCGTCTTTTCTAGTTGAATTCAACTTTTTTTTATTTAAAAATAATTTTTTTGTTTGTTTAAAGTTAAACTAATTTGTTGAAATTTATTTTTTGTTGTTAAAGATTCATATTTTTGGTTGAAATGTTAACTATTCTTTTGAAAACTTGTTTTTTTGTCTTTTTGGGTTGAATTCAACTATATATTTCTAAATGAAAGAAAGCATGTTTAATTTTGTCACTTTTTTTCCCCTTTGCTTACAAAATGATCCTATTTCCTTTTCTTGGGCTACTTTTAAACAGTGATCTCTAATATATGTATTTTTTAAATTTTGGAACGCTTTCAGCTTGAAATTATTTATTTTTTAGGGTGTCTACCCAACCTGGAAAACCTGGAATTCTCAGGTCATTTTTTAATACCTGGAAATCCTGGAAATGTCAGAGAATTTTTTTTTAAAGACAGGAAATTTCTTGTTCTTTTTTTTTTATTGTTGGAAATTAATTTTTTTAACTGAAAATTTAACCATGCCATTTGAATATTTCATCATATTAGTTAAGAATTCATCTCTTAGGTTGAAAATTATTTTTTAACTCGAAATTTAATTACTGAATTTTTGGTTGACAATTTATCTTTTTTAGTTGAAAATTCATGCGTTTTGTTGATAATTCGTCTTTTTTTTTAGTAAAAATGAATCTTCCTGCTTAATAACTCATCTTTTTTGTCTAAAACTCAACTTTTCCAATTGCATTTTTTGTCATTTTATTTGAAAATGAATCACTTTGCTTAAAATCGTAATTTTTTTAAACTGAAAATATCACTTATCGAAATGCAAAATTCCGCAATTTTAGTTGAAAATTGATCTCTTTAGTTGAACATTAATTTTATTAATTAGAAAAATGAACTATTTAATTTTTTGTAGAAAAACTATATTTTTTTAGTTGAAAAGTCATTTTTTTTATTGGAAATTAATCTTCTTTGTTGAAAACTCAACTATGATAGTCAAAAATTCACTATCTTAATTTAAAATTCATCTATATGTTTGAAATTGTAACTTTTTGTTTTAAATTAGTTTTCTTCGTTGAAATATTTTATACTGAAAAAGTCAGGTAATTCATTGAAATATTCCATAATTTTAGTAAAAAAATCTATGCCTTCAGTTAAACATTAAATTTTTCAACTAAAGATTTAAATATTTAATTTTTGGTTGAGAGTTTATCTTTTTTATTTGAAAATTTATATTTTTTGGTAGAAATTAATCTTCTTGGTTAAAAATTCATGTTTTTTTTAAATTTCGTTTCTTTCGATTTTTGTTTAAATTTTAGTTGAAAAATGCATCTCGTTGGTTCAAAAATGATCTATTTTGATGAAAATTCTTTTTTTTTTCTTTGGCTGAAAGTTAATTTTTTCACTGAAAATTTATTTATTTCATTTGAAGCTGTAACTATTTTGTGAGGCTTTTTTTTTAAATTAAAATTATTCCATAATTTTAGTTAAAAATTTCTTTCTTTGGTTAAACATTAATTCTTTTCACTACAAATATAACTGTTAAATATTTGGTGAAAATATATATTTTTTAGTTTACAGTCCGTCTTTTTGGTAGAAATTAATCTTCTTTTGGTTTAAAAATAAACTGTTTCAGTCAAAGAATTTTTCAGTTTTATGGAAAATTCATCACTTAATTTGAAAATGTGGTTATTCCAATTTTTGGTTGAAAATTTATTTATTTTGTTGAAAATTCATATTTTTTGGCAGAAATAATTCCTCTTGGTTTCAAATTTTTCTGTTTAATTTTTTTGTGGAAAGATTATATTTTTTTCTTTTGTTTTTTTGTTTGTTAAGCATTCGTCTTTTTTTGTAGAAATTAATCTTCATGGTTAAAAAATGTAACTATGGTATTCAAAGATTCACTATTTTTATTTAAAATTCATGTATTTGTTTTTAAATGGTCATTTTAGTTGAAAATTCATTAAAATTCATCTACATGTTTGAAAATGTAACTTTTTTTTGTTTTTTTTTTAAATTAGTTTTCTTTTTTAAAAAATGTTGTATTAAAAGAGTAACTTATTCCAATAAAATATTCCATAATTTTAGAAAAAATCCATCTCTTTAGTTAAACATTAAATTTTTTAACTATTGATTTAAATATTTAATTTTTGGTTGAGAGTTTATCTTTTTTATTTGAAAATTTGTCTTTTTTGGTCGAAATTATTCTTCTCGATTAAAACTTGATCTTTTTGGTTTAAAATTTATCTGTTTAATTTTTAGTGAAAAGATTATATTTTTTTTTCTTTTTTTGTTAAGACTTCGTCTTTTTAGTAGAAATTAATCTTCTTGGTTGAAAATTCAACTTTCGTAGTCAAAGATTCACTATTTTAATTTAAAATTCATGTATTTTTTTTTAAATGATCTTTTTTTGTAGATAATTAATTTGCTTGTTTTAACATTCATCTTTTTTGTTGAAAATTCTAATTTTCTGGTTAAAGATTCATAATTTTAGTTAAAAGTTCATCTTTTTGGTTTAAAATTCATTTTATTTTTCAATTAGTTTATCTTTTTATTTTTTTTAACTGAAAATGTAACTTATTCCGGTGGAATGTTCTATGAATTTAGTTGCAAATTTATCTCTTTAGTTGAATATTTAATTTTTAAACTAAAAATGTACCTATTTCATTTTTGGTGAAAAAATTGTCTGTTTTAGTCGACAAGTCATCATTTTTATTAGAAACTAATTTTCTTGTTTTAAAATCCATTACTATGTTTGAAAATGTAACTATTTTTTTAAAATTAGTTTTCTTTTTTTTAAATATTCCATAATTTCAGTAAAAAATGCATCCCTTTAGTTAAACAATAAATTTTTTCACTAAAGATTTAAATATTTAATTTTTGGTTGAAAATTTATCTTTTTTATTTGAAAATTTGTCTTTTTTGGTAGAAGTTAATCTTCTTGATTGAAATTTTATCTTTTCGGTTGAAAATTTAACTATTGAATTTTTAGTTGAAGAATGGTATTTTTTGGTAGAAATTAATCTTCTTGGTTGAAAATTCATCTTTTTTTTATTTTCCGATTTTTGTTTAATTTTTAGTTAAAAAATTCATCAATTTGATTTAAAAATGAGCTGTAACAGTTTTGTAAGGCCTTATTTTAAAATTAATTATCATAAACGAAAAATATAACTATTACAGTTAAAGATTCCATAATTTTAGTTTAAAATTTGTTTCCTTGGTTGAGCTTTAATTTTTTTTCACTGCAAATATAACTATTAAATATTTGGTTAACAAAATTTCGTTTTTAGTTTCAAATTCGTCTTTTTGGTAAAAAAATAATCTTCTTATTTGATCATTAATATTTGTAGTTTGAAACTCATCTTTTTGGTTTAAAATTCAACTGTTTCACTCACAGAATTTTTCAATTTTGTATAAAATTCATCACTTTTTTAAAAGTGTATGGATTACATTGTTTAGTTGAAAATTTATTTATTTGGTTGAAAATTCGTATTTTTTGGCAAAAATTATTCCTCTTAAAAGTTAAGAGTTTAAAGCGGCTTCAATTTTAGCTTAATATGCATTAAATTTAAAATTTATGTATAACAAGCTAAAATAAATTTTTTTTTTTCATTATTATTCCAATTCACGGGCTTTACAGGCAGTTTCAAGAAATTATAATTTATGTTTTTAGTATTATTGAATGATTTAATTAATCTATGCTGCTAATATATTAAAGAAGATCTTGTAATATAATTTGTCAAATTTTTCGAATTTTTTCAGGATTTAAGTAGACACCCTGGTAATAATTGTGGTTTCAAAAGTGTCTAAAACTCGTAGGGGACCGCAATTAAATTACGGGGAGGGGAACCTTCAATCATGTACGTAATTTTTTTGAATTCGCGAAAACGATTATCTTTTTCATCATAAATTTTTTTATTTGGTTGAAAACTTAATAATTTTCTTAAAAATATATCCTTTTTGGTTGGAAATTCAACTATTTTGTTAGAAATTCGTCTTTTTGTGTTAAAAATTCAGCCCTTTTCGTTACATTTTCGAAAAAACTATTTGAAAATATTTAAATGAATACTATTTTTTCTGAAAATTTGTCTTTTTTATTTAAAAGTTCATCTGTTTTAGTATAAATATTACATCTTTCTTAAGAAAAATGATTATGCTTTCTTAAAAATTATACTATTTCCTAGAAATAAAACTTTAAAAAAACCTAAAACGTCTATTTCCTGTCAAAAAGTGTATTGAAATATTTTTGGATGAAAATTCAACTTTTTTTCAGTATGTCCTTTTAATTTCAAAATTCACCTGTTTAGTTGAGTTTTAATTTTTCTTGGACAAAAATGTAACTGTTTTGTTGAAAATTTAACAATCTTGTTAAAAAATCATGCTATTTCGTAAAAAACTCGACTATTTAGCAGAAAATTAACTTATTGTTTATGATTCTTATTTTGGTGTTGGAAATGAACTGGAATCTTTTTTGGATAAGAAAGTAACTATTAAAAAATTATTTTTTTTTTAAATTCATCTTCTTTAGAAGAAATTTCATCTGTGTTAGTTCAAATTATATCTTTTTTTGATAAAACTGCAACTATTTGTTGTAGAATTCAACAATTTTGTTAAAAATTAATTCTTTTCGGTGGCAAATTATGCCGTTTAAAAGAGAACTTAAATATTTTCTTAATGAAAATTCAACTTTAAAAAGATTTTTTTTAAATATTTAATTATTTTAAGAGAAATATAATCTTTCTTGGATGAAAATGCAACTGTTCGGTAGAAAATTAAACTACTCTATTAAATATTTATCCTTTTTGGTGGGATTTTTTTTAAATTAACAATTTATCTGTTTTAAGAGAAATTTAAGTTGAAAATAAAAATTATTCAAGGAAAAATCAGGGAATTTTTTTAATGAATTTTGCGGACACCCTGCCAAATTCTACTAGTAATAGCCATCAAAAAGTTTCTGAATCATTTTTTGTGTGAAGATTTATCTTTTTAATTAAAAATTCATCTCTTGTGTTGAAAGTTTGAATATTGCTTTGAAAATTAATATTTTATAATTAAAAATTCAACTACATGAGTACAAATTAAACTGTAATGTTAAAAAATAATTGTTTTATCGAAGGCTTATGGCTTTGGTTGAAAATTTAACTGTTTAGTGTAAATGCCTTTTTTAGTTTAAAAATAATTTTTTATCTGAAAATGTAACTTTTCCTTTTTTTAAATTGATATTTTTTAGTTGAAAATCCTCCTTTTTTCTTGGTTTGATATTTCATTTTTGGATAAAAATGCATCAGTTTCGTGGAAAATTATTTTTTTGTACTGAAAAGGTTAAAAAATAATATTTTTTGTTTGAAAATTAAAATTTTTGTAAAATAAATCTTATTTTTGACTCAAAGGTTCAATAATTTAATTAAACTTTTATTTATTTCTTGAGTGAAAAATCTTTATTTTCAGCTTTTTTTACTGAAATATAAACTATGACACTTTTTTGTTGGAAATTTATCTTTTTAATTGAAAATTCAACTTTTATGCTAAAAATGTAATTATTAGTTGAAAATGCAAGTATTTTGTCAAAAAGCCATCTTTTGTAGTAGAAAATAAATTTTTTATTTAAATAATTAAATAAATTACAATTTTTTTATCTTTTTAGGTTGAAAATTCAATTTTTATGTTAAAAATATATGTATTTGCTTGAAAATTTAAGCATTTTGTCAAAAAGCCATCTTTTATAGTAGAAAATAATTTTTTTATTTAACTAATTGAATAAATTAAAATTTTTGAAATCTTTTTAGGTTCAGAATTTAATTTTTATGTTAAAAATGTAATTATTTAGTTGAAAATTCAAGTATTTTGTCAAAAAACCATCTTTTATAGTGGAAAAGAAAATTTTTTAAAATTAATTGAATAAATTAAAAATTTTTTAATCTTTTTAGGTTGAAAATTCCACTGATATGTTAAAAATGTTATTATTTAGTTAAAAATGCATGGATTTTGTCAAAAAGCCATCTTTTATAGTAGAAAATAAATCTTTTATTAAATTAAATGATCAATTAAAAAAATTTTAATGAGTTTCTGAAATACTGTTTTATTTTCCCTTTAAAAAAGATTCTATGTTAAAAATATTAGAAGATTAAAATGCTGATATTTGAATATTGGTGATCAAAGAAAATAATAGTTATTCAAGTAAAAAGAAGGGAATTTTTTAAATGAAGTTTTCGGAAACCCTCCCAAATTCTAATAGCAATAATTAGCATCAAATTTCAGAATAATGTCTTTTAAGATTTATGTTTTTAGTTAAAAGTTCATCTCGTAAGTTGAAAGTTTGATTATTGCAGTGAAAATTAATATTTTTAAATTAAAAATTCAACTACATGAGTAAAAGTTAAACTGTATTGTTAAAAAAATAATTTTTTTTTATCGAAAGCTTACGTTTTTGGTTGAGAATTTAACTGTTTAGTGGAAAAGCCTTTTTTGGTTTGAAAATAATTTTTTAGCTGAAAATGTAATTTTTCCATTTTGTTGAAATTCATATTTTTGATTTGACAATTCTCCTTTTTTGAAAAAAAAGAATAATTTTCTTGGTTTCATATTTGATTTTTGTTGGATGAAAATGTATCATGTTTGTGGAATTTTTTTTTTTTTTTGCTGAAAAGAGTGAATAATCATATTTTTTATTAAAATTAAACTTTCATTTATTTCTTAAGTGAAAAATCTTTATTTATTGTAAATTCATATTTTTGGTTTCAAAATTTTTTTTCTTTGATCAATTTCAGCTTCTTTGACTGAAATATAAACTATGACACTTTTTCGTTGGGAATTTATATTTTTAAGATGAAAATTCAAATTTTATGTTAAAAGTGTAATTATTTAGGTGAGAATGCAAGTATTTTGTCAAAAGTCATCTTTTATAGTAGAGAAGAAATGTTTAAATTAATTAAATGAATGTAAAATTGTTAATATTTTTAAGTTGAAAATTGAACTTTCATGTTAAAAAAGGGATTATTTAGTTGAAAATGCAAGTGTTGTATCAAAAATCCATATTTTATAGTAGAAAATAAAATTTTTTATTTAAGTAAATGAATAAATTATTAAATTTTAAATCTTTTTAGGTCGAAAATTCAACTTTTATGTTCAAAATGTAATTATTTAGTTTATAATGCAAGTATTTTGTCAAAAAGCCATCTTTTATAGTAGAAAATAAATTTTTTATTAAGTTAAATGAATAAATTTTAACATTTTAAATCTTTTCAAGTTGAAAATTCCACTTTTATGTTAAAAATGTAATTATTTATTTGAAAATGCAAGTATTTTGTCAAAAAGCCATATTTATAGTAGAAAATAAATTATTTATTAAATTAAATGAATAAATGTAAAAATTTTAAATCATTTTATGTTCAAAATACAAGTTTTATGTTAAAAATGTAATTGTTTAGCTGAAAATGTAACTTTTCCATTTTGTTTAAATTGATATTTTTTATTTGACAACTCTTCTTTTTTGAAAAAAAAGAATAATTTTCTTGGTTTGATATTTTATTTTTGTTGGGTGAAAATGCATCAGTTTCGTGGAAAATTAATTTTTCAAAGAATGTCCTTATTTTTGTTTTATTATTTAATTTTTGTAGAGAAAATTCGTTTTTTGTTCCAAAGGTTCGAGAATTTAGATAAACTTTTATTTATTTCTTGAGTGAAAAATCTTTATTTTTAGCTTTTTTGACTGAAATATAAACTATGACACTTTTTTGTTAGGAATTTATCTTTTCAAGTTGAAAATTCAACTTTTATGTTAAAAATGTACTTATTTAGTTGAAAATACAAGTATTTGGTCAAAAAGCCGTCTTTTTTAGCAGAAAATAAATTTTTTATTAAAGTAAATAAATAAATTTTTAAATTTTAAATCTTTTTAAGTTGAAAATTTAACTTTTATGTTAAAAATGTAATTATATAGTTTAAAATGCAAGTATTTTGTCAAAAAGCCATCTTTTAAAGTAGAACATAATTTTTTAATAAATTAAATGAATAAATTTTAAAATTTTAAATGAGTTTCTGAAATACTGTTTTATTTTCCGTTAAAAAAATATTCTATGTTAAAAATATTATAGGATTAAAATGCTGATATTTGAATATTAGTGATCAAAGAAAATAAAAAATATTCAAGGAAAAATTAGGGAATTTTTGAAATGAAGTTTTCGGACACCCTGCCAAATTCTACTAGCAATAGCTAGCGAAAAGTTTCTGAATTACATTTTTTTTTTGTGAAGATTTATCTTTTTAGTTGCAAGTTTATCTCTTGGGTTGAAAGTTTGAATATTTCGTTGAAAATTAATATTTTTTAATTAAAAATTCAACTATATGAATAAAAGTTAATCTATATATGTTAAAAAATATTTTTTGATAATTATA
>JAAAKG020147728.1:0-10399 GCA_010014905.2 Druon quercuslanigerum
CACCAATAATTTATACTAATCAACTTTTACCAAAAAAAAAAAAAAATAAAAGGTGAAGCATTTTCAAAATCACCCCCCCCCCCCCAAAACAAAAACAAAAATGAACATTTCAAGGCAAAAAACGCATGATATGGAAAAATTCAAGAGAAGACAAACGTTTATTTTTCCAAGTGTGACAATATTATTATCACAAATTTTTGAATTTTGTCGAAAAATTGAAAATTTAAATTTTGATCATACAAAAAAAAATTAAAAATTAAACATTCCATTTTGCGGCCAATCTATGCAACATACGAAAAAAAAATTAACTAAAATTGCGCGCCTTGAAAAGATCTACAAATTCGTCATTAATCACTTTTCGACAGGATGCAGTTTTTTTAATCGTAAAAAACAACATTAAAAATAAAAAATTCAAGTTTTTGATAAACGACACAAGCTATGAAAAAATAAATAGAAAAAAGTTGCTCTTGCAAAAAAAGCGAAAATTCATGAAAATTCGTCATAAATATTCTTTCATAGGATACGCAGTTTTTGTTTTCATCGTAAAAAATATCATTCATAATTAAAAAATAAGTATTTGGAAAAGCGACAAGAGACGAACAAAATTAAAAGATAAAAGTTATTCAACCAAAAAGATCTATAAATTTGTTAATAATCTACAATAATATTTTATTTACCAACATTTTTTGCCTAAATTACATCTACATTGAACATAAACAAATTGGATTTATGGAAAAAAGACACAAGTTGCAGTAAATTTTTTATAATAATTTTTATTTCAATAGAATGCTCATTTTTTTAATGATAAAAAAGACGGTAAAAATACTTTTGTTTCAATACTAAAGCATATCATGAATGGTAAAAATATAAATTTATTAAAATGAAACATTTTTCAGGATAGCTAAGAATAAAATGTAATGCAAAATGAGAAACAAATACAAAAGTAATCATTAAAACGGAGATTTGTAGTTTATTTTGCAATATGTGAATAAACAGCCCCAGACCGCGGTACAGAAATAAAAATAATATACATTTGATATAATAGAGTTGAACATAATGTAGAATAGTTCGCATTTTCGACGAAATAAAGTGCGAAGCATGAGATACGCGATGAGAATGTATTCGTTAAAGCCGAAGGAGCTTTAACTAAAGAGAATTCACGATCACCAAATGACAGTTGTCGATGCTTGGACCTTAATTTTCAAAAGCTTGCGCACAAATGTGCGAGATCAATATATTATCGAGCGCGCAGCGCAAGAACCAACATTCGCGCGCCTAAGGCGCGCTCAAGCTTGCGAGCGAAGCTTATAAACAATTGAATAAATATGAGAAGTGAGATACATTTGAAATAAATATGGTTTATTTAAATAAAAATCCATTTAAATATAGTTCATGGAATAACCTAATGAAAGTCATCTTATTAGAATTAAACCACATTAATTAAACATTTAAGGAAAATCAACATTTTATACCATTTTCACTATAAATTATTTTAAAAAATTTCAAAATTTCTAGTTAAAATAAAATTTTATCTGCCTCAGTTTTGTTCAAAGGTTTTTTTAGTACTAAGTGAGTTTTTAAATCTCTTTTCTTCTAATAATAAATTTGCTTTTTTTATAATTCTTTTTAATTAACGAAATGAATTAACGAAATTAATAAAAATTCATAAGTATTCGGGAATTAGGAAATCTACTGTAAATGAGACAGTAAACTGTACTGTACTGTACTGTAAACGAAACCCCCCAAAAAATAAAAAAAATAAAACAATCAAAATTTTGAATTACCTTTTTTCTTTAACCATATTGATCGTGTACTTTGATGTAAACTCCTTTTTTTTACTCAAAAAAGCGTGCACTCCAAAGAAAATCACGACACAAAAACCTCTCTTTCTTAGCTCTAGACATTAGCTACGAGGCAAAAACAGCTCGTTTCTCGAATTGCCGATAAAAATGTGTATAATTTTCTAAAATTACATAACTCCGACAGTGTTCGACTGTCCGGTACTGTTCGACTATCGGTTCCACTACCTTATCATTAGTGTCGGAACAAGGTGCAACGTACATTGGTCATGTGACTCCTTGGTCTCGCATCGCAACTTGCTGATAGCATTTTAGAGTTTCTTGAAGCAAATAATCCTGAATTGAGCCAGTTAAAAGTTATGGGTGCCGATGGCTAAAAGCCTGGGTAAAATTCTGCAGTGACAGATTTGTTTATTGCCTTTTAACGAATTGCCTCTCAGGCACCTTATCTTGAATCTTGAAGGTTCAACAAGTCGTCTTAATTGCTTCACTGACCTGGTTGGTAAGCAGTTGACAACCTGGGATCAGAAACAAATAGTCAAATTTAAAGCAACCGCAGCTGACTTACCTGAAATTGATAGAAAATTGCTTAGCACTGACCAAAAATACCTGCTTGAAATCTGGAGTGCTCTTTCTTCCAACAATTGCCCAGATGCCCTTTCTAATAAGGATCCCTGTGCACTCTGCCACGCGTGCTGGGTTACAGCAGCAAACAGAGTTCTGCGACTGTACGTCACCAAAGAGAGTCCCTCCAGAAACCTGAAAATGATAACACAGTTTATTATTCGGTTGTATGTTACTGTATGGTTCAGGATCAAAAGAAACTGGCAGTTCTACTATGCAATCAAACATGTATGGCAGACCATAAAACTGTCAAGATACTTAGCAGAGGATCTTCGGACTGCTGCAATTGACCCCTTCATCCAAACCAATGGGTATGCTCTTTACCCTGAAAACTTGATGTTGAAGATGCTTTCCGAAAGTAGGAAGGTTGTTAGAGTGCGAGCTGTAGAATTGATTAAAAATACGAGAAGTAATCCTCATAAAGAAAATTTTCCCCAGTTCCGACCGCCGCAAATGAATTTTTCTGCTGCAGACTACCCTGATCGTAGTGATTGGTAAAATGTCACTCCTCCACTTGCTCTGATAGATATAACAGACCAAGAACTAGAAGAGGCCTCGGAAGATTGTTATTTTGTCGAAAGGTTGCCCGAGTTTCCATGCCATACTCAATAATTTGAGAGGACCGTGTAATTAGTAACACGAGCATCTCTTAAAGTATTTGGCCCGGAGTCAAGAGATGGTTTCATTAGAAGCACGCTTTAGGCTCGCAAAGATTTACCAAAAATATGGACTAAAGCCGATTCTTCTTCATTTAACTAACAGGTTCCCTAATTCTCTCTATGGTTGTTTGGTTGGGCAGGGAGTGAATGGGATTCGATGAGTAGCCACCTCCACGTGGTGAATCCTGGTTTTCGTTGAATGTACACGCAAAGAGCAGAGGGCTACTTAGACGCGAATTTCTCTCAAATTTAGGCCTATTTTGACCCTAGCAATCTATTTGTTCAAAGTCTTTTTTTATGCTAAGGTGGTCTCTTTCTGACGTTTTCGCGGTTAACGCTCTTGCAAGTGGCCAGAAGCGTGCAAACAAATCGCCTAGCCAGCAGGCATTACTGACCGATTTTTTTTCGAGGCTGCTGCGGAGGCTGAAGATATTGTCCTATCGAAATGAAATTCGGCACCCTTAATAGTGTTGCCGGATGGACCATTTTTTCACCCGAGTCGGTATCGATTTCGAAAAATGGTGTTTGTCGATGTACCCTACTAGAGGTATACTATATCGTCTGGGCTTATTTTCCGGGAGACGCTGAAGGGCCCTATTTACTACAAAGGTCAAGGCTCTAATTCAGCACTGACTGGATAATAGGATTCCTGTGCTGTTAGGCTGTGATTCAAACTCCGTCCATAAACTGCTATGGAGGACAAAGATCAACGACAGAGGACACCTAACTGAATACCTAGCGGGTACTTAGCTGAAGATATCTAATCGAGTTCATTCTCCTACAGTACAGATTAAAAGCATGAGTAAGGTTATTGATTTCACTGCATGCTCGAAAGAACTGAGGAACAAAATAGTAGACTGAAAGTCTCCGACGAGGATTTTCTCTCGGACCAGAAATAGATCTTCTTTCAGTCAGCCCTAGACCACAAGCCATGGTACCGTAGATGAGTAGCACTAAGTGTAGGAAAGATGAATAATGTTGGAACACAGGTCTGCGTGCTCCATCATGATATTCTGCATACAAAGCGGCTCCACAAGGTGTTTGCCAATGACGAGGAAGAATCACTGTATCACCTTCCCAATTTTCCCACTTTCGCTACGAAGATCGCTGATATCAGGAAAGTGGAATAAGCCTTCTGCCCCTTTAAGTCACATGGTACAAATGGCGTTTACCCAGTGCTCTTATAAAAGGCAATGAATTTCGTCGTCCCTCAACTGTCGAAACTATTTAGGGCAAGCACTGCCCTTTAACAAGCGCCATTTGTATTGAAAGACGGTAAAGTTGCCTTCATTCCGTAACCTGGGAAGGAGGGCTACATTGCTACTAAAGATTTCCGATTCATCATTTTACAGTCCTTTATTTCGACAACGCTAGAGCAACTGGTCGGGAGATATATCAAGGATAAAGAACATTAACTTGAACTTTTAACATATATATTTTAAAACAGGGATAAACAAGCACCGCAGGATACCCAAAAATGACACCGGCTCCCAGTACAAGCGCGGTAAACCATACATATGGCCATGTTTCACAACCGTGAGATGTGTGGCTACAGGGCTTGATGAAATCACAGAAATTGGTTGCAGAAATAATCATGTGTCTTGAAGACACGAAACGACCCAAGGGTGTCTCCTTTCTCCATCTAACTCGCAAGTGCCTTGGCATATTTCTTACACGCGCATATGGCTTTAAGGATAAGCTTTATGGCTTTAAGAAATTGATCATTGTTATACACTATTACTTATTAGAAATTTGGCTTTAATTAATTTAATACTTTTGCTGAATCAGGCGATACCAATTATCTCTACGTTACCGGTTACGGAAAATATCCTACGTATAACAGAAAAATTCTTAATGTCTTTTCAGACTAGATGTAGCTATAAATTTTTTTTGTTGATTTCTATTTTCATGGCGGCTGAAAAGATGTCTTCACTGATCGGTGGTTACCATATCTTGCTAGTCATAATATAAATTCGTTGGAAAATAGAACTGCTTTGTTAAAGATGCATCACTTCAGCAAGAAATCCATGCCCTTAATTGAAAATTTAAATATTTGGTTGAAAACGCTTTTTGTTATTATTGAGAATTAATTTTTTCAACTCAAAAATTAATTTTAGACAAAATGTATATCTTTGGTTGAAGATTTAACAGTTTTCTTGAAAATTCGCCTTTTTGTTTGTTTAAGAATTAACATTCTTAACTGCAAATGTATATATTCCGCTTTTAATTTAACATTAATATTTTAATTAAAAATTGATATGTTCTAGTTGAAAAATCGATTATAAGGTTGAAAATTCCGACATTTTTGAAAAATTTGTCTTCTATTTAAGTCAATAGTAAATTCTGTTACGAGACGGAAGTAACCCAGTTTGACAGGTGCATTCCGCTAGCACCTCCACAAAGGAACTTCAATATTTTCTTTATGCCATAATTTTGGGCATTTTTGGGATTTTTTCGGGCGTCGATGCCGATTTTTGGGCTCTTTTAGTTTTCTCAAAAAACCGAATTTTGGGTGGCGGTACTGGCCGCTAGCACCCCCAGTACAGGAAATTTGAAAAATTAAAAAAATCAATAGCGCCAGAATTTTGAGTTTTTTTGGTCTCTTCAAAAATGCAAAAATTACATTTGAAAATACAACCCATATCTTCTAAAAACTACCCTTCAAATTAAATATACACCTCAACTAAATGTAAGAATATCAGAATTTTTGACTTTTCGGGTACCGATGCTGATTTTTGGGCTCTCTTATTTTTCTCAAAAAACCGACTTTTCTGATTGGAATGTACTTGTTTGTCATTGTTTGGAGTAGTAAATTTTTCTAGAAACATTATGTAAATATTTAAACAATTATTTACTGTCTATTTTCAAAATACCTAAAAATTGAGGCAGAGATATCAATTTTATTTTCAAAATATTATCCTATGCTACGTTTTGTTGCATAATTACATAATATTGATAAATAACTTTCAATGTTTAATAAATTTCTATTGGTTTAAACAATCTTTATTTTCTAAAGCAATTTTTATCGATAATTAAAAAAATGAAATAAAATAGAACAGATGCAATTATGTTTCTGACTGTATAGTATAGAAAGAATAAAATACAGACAGAATGTATAGAAAGAATACTTTAGCCTCTTTTCAATTGTTTAAACAAGTATAATTTGTTTGAATAATTACATTTTCAAAAATACTTTTAAAGTCGTAATTAATTGTATGTTTTCATTTTTATTTAATCTTTCTAGTTATCTAACAATAACAGATTAAGCAAATAAAATTTGTTTAAACAAATAGAAATTTGTGAAACATTAAAATAAAATAAAATAAAAAGCAAAATAAAAAAAATTAAAGCATGGGATACCAATTTAAAAAAACTAGGCATCTCTATCTCAATTTTTAGAAAAAAAAAAAATTTTTTGAAACTAAACAATAAATAATTGTTCAAAGAATTACATAATGTTTTTAGACAAATTTACTACACTAAAAAATTACAAAATAAGCCCAAAATTCTGCCGTCTCGTAATACAATTTATTATTGACATAAATATAAAATAATATAATTCAATCAAAATTACTCATTTTCAACCAAGCCGATAAATTGTCTAACAAAACAACTCATATTTTTAACAAATGCCTGAATTTAACTCGTATCTGTGCCCAAGAAGAGCCCAAAAAGCCCAAAATTCTGATATGCTTACATTTAGTTTAGGCGCATATTTAATTTTAAGGGTAGTTTTTAGAAGGTACGGGTTGTTTTTCCAAATTTAATTTTTACACTTTTGAAGGGCCCAAAACAAGCCCAAAATTCTGTCGCTGTTGATTTTTTAATTTTTCAAATTTTCTGTGCTGGAGGTGCTGGCGTACAGCACCTCCAACCGAAAAGTCTTAAATAAAAGAGTCCAAAAATCGGCATCGGTGCCCCAAAAAAACACAAAATTATGGCATAAAGATAATATTTAAATTCCATTGCGGAGGTGCTACACACAAGCAAAAAAGTTTAATATGAGAATTGTAGCATATTAAAAGACATTTTTATGTTTTGGGAAATAAATTTTTAACTGCATACATAACTATTCCAGTTTTTGTAGCAAATTGATATTTTTATTCAAAGCTTCATAATTTGCAGTTTAAAAATCAACTATTTATTGTTTCAACTGTTTCAAACTATTTTGTTAAAAATTTGTTTTCCTTTTGCTATAAATTAATTTTGTGCCAGAAAATTTAACACTTGTTTTTTTGGTTGAAAATCTTTCCTTTATAAGTTAAAAATTCAACTATGTGTTTGACAGAAAATTCATGTAATTTCTTGCATATTTGTCCTTTTGGGTAGAAAATGTAATTATTTTGCTGAAAATTAAACTATTTTGTTAACCCTTCGATGGCACACTGGTCAAAAAGGCCCCAGACATGAAAATTCATACAAATCTATTTGAAAAACCTCAAAACCTGCCAAAAATGTAATTTTATGCTATTCTCTAACTCTTACCATCTTCTTCGTATTTCAAATAAATTTTGAACCAATTAATCCACATAATTCTTTAAGTATGCAAATGACTTAACACACATGTTAATGAAATTTAACATACACAAATGTTCATATTAAATATTATAATTTTATTATTTTAATAGGCAATGAATTCCTGGAATTCCTTCAAATCGTGGAATTCCATGAATTCCACATATTTATTGAATACTTTAAACTCTATCAATTACTTAAATTACATGGATTCCTTGAATACATTGAATTCCATGATTTCGTTGAATTTCATGAAATTCTTGAATTCCATGAATTCGTTGAATTCCATGAATTCGTTGAATTCCATGAATTTCTTGAATTCCGTGAATTCGTTAAATTTCAAGAATTTCTTGAATTCCGTGATTACGTTGAATTTTAGGAATTTCTTGAATTCCGTGAATTCGTTGGATTTCAGTAATTTCTTGAATTCCATGATTTCGCTGAATTCCATAAATTCCTTTAATTCCGTGAATTCTTTTGAATTACATTTATTCTATCAATTCCGTGAATTCGATGAATTCCATGAATTTGGTGAAATTATTGAATTCCGTATATTCGCTGAATTCCGTGAATTCGTTAAATTTCAAGAATTTCTTGAATTACGTGAATTCGTTAAATTTCAAGAATTTCTTGAATTCCGTGAATACGTTGAATTTCAGGAATGTCTTGAATTCCGTGAATTCATTTGAATTACGTTTATTCCATCCATTCTGTGAATTCGATCAATTCCTTGAATTCCGTGAATTTTTGTGAAATTCTTGAGTTCCGTATATTCGCTAAATATACATTAACATTCATTAACATTAATTCATTAATTTTCAAGTGTTTAAACAAATGGATATTTTTTCTTTTTATGTTTTTGAAGTTTTTTAATACAAATTAGTACTATTGGTCTAGTAGAATATTTAACAACATTGGTTAATTAATTTTTAATTATTTAAATCAATTCCACTTGTGTAAAAAATGTTCTATCAAACATCAATTTATTTTCAAAAGTTGCAAAAATAAAATATTATCTATTTTTAACTAATAATATTATTCAACTAAGAATCTGTTTAAGTAATTAATAATTAATAAACTTATGTTAATAAATATTTCACCAGACCAATAGTAATAACTTTTAGGGGGAAAACGAATTTTCAAAAAAAATATATTTAAACAAAAAAGTGTGTTTAAACAATTAAAAATTATTAAACCAATGTTATTAAATATTTCAACAGACTAATAGTAATAATTTCAAGGGAGGAAAAGAAACAAATTTTCGAAAAAAAATTTTTAACAAATTCCATTTGTTTAAATAATTAAAAAATAATTAACCAATAATAGTAAATAGACCAAAACTAGACATAAACTAGACTAATTTTAATAATCTTAAGGGAAAAAAAACGAGAATACAGTGTTCAAAATGTCGATTCCATATTATCTTTATATTTCTCTACAAGGCACTATACTTTCCCGTCACATTGTTTCAAACCCTAAAAAGTCGAAAACCGACACCTGTTAAAATAAAAAAAAATAAAAAATAAAAAATAAAGATTTTTTTTCGGATTTGAAATGAAATGGGAGGGATCGTTGCCCTATAAAAAAAGAAGTGTTTTTTTTGGCCACCCTTGTGCACATGCATCGTTTCTATTCGTTTTTGTGGAATATGAGTTTGGAAATTTCAATTTTTTGTCTGTCATAACGGTGGAGTAATTTTAATTATAATATTTTATATTTGTTAAACAAATTATAGATTTAATAATATAATAAATATTAATAAATTTATTTAATAATAATAATAATAATAATAATAATAAGAGCCTCGGTGGCTCAGTTGGTTAGACGCTGGGACTTCACCTCAGAGGTCCGGGGTTCGATCCTTGAGCCGGTACCTCTGGAAATTTTTCTATGTACCTTTACCGAGGTTCTGGTGGTTCGGAACCCACCTTAAGCTGTAGGTTCCCCCCTCGTGCACTTGACTGAAACCCAGTCCGTCAATGATGGGGTAAAAACCAGGCTTTGTCTAATATGTCGTGGCACATAGCTCTCATCAGATCACTTGATTGCATTATAAATGTGTCCGTGACTGATGATATATACCGGGACAGGCCCGTGAAAAACTATTCTAAACTATATGAAAAATCCAACTCTCTAACCAAAAGTGTCTTCGACACGTTGGACGGTAACCATCTTAAGCCTGTGACAACATTTAAAATTTTTTATAATAATAATAATGTGTAAGGTAAAGAAAATATATTTATCTTTAAACTGAATTATAAAAATATTCTTTGCCAATACTGCAAATTATTTCTATTAACATAATTATTTTATATCTATAACTGATGTTGTATTTCTTCATGTTTTAATGCCTCTTAATACGCTTACATTAAAATTTTTTCTAAGTTAGTTAAAAAGAATAGATTATTTATAATAGTATATTTGAAAATTGAAAATTCTTATATATTCTCCGGAAGAAGAATATTCTCGAGAATAGTACCCAATTTTAAATGACCCAGAATTTTGCATCTCTACTCCGCTCACCTCTGTTCGTTGACCCTCGGTGTGCAGACATCTTACCAGCTGACGTCACTACTTGAGAAACCTTAGACTTAATAGCGCGAAATTCAAAACGAAACGATACAAATTATTTTAATTCAAATTGTGCATTAATAAATGGAAAACTTTACTCCGCCATTTTCCAGTAATCTTGATTTTGGCATTTTAGGTACTGCCAAAGATGATGCCAGAGATGAGGTGGGAGATTGCCGATCCCATGCATTAAATTTCGAGTGATTTTCGCCAGCGCCCCCAGGTCCCCTA
>JAAAKG020147729.1:0-10399 GCA_010014905.2 Druon quercuslanigerum
AGCGTGAGGTAGTTTGACACAAATTTGTAGATATAATGCAGGCGAAAAATGTTGTTGAATAGAATGTTATTGTAGCTCGTGTTCCTTTTATGAAAAGTGAATTTCTTTATTTTTGATATATTTCCATAATAAGAATTTATGACGAAATTGTAGATATTTTTTTGGTAAAGAACTTTTATCTCATCGTTTTTTTCGTCCTTTGTGTTTTTTTCCAAAAATTTAACCTTCTTGTTTTTCATCTTAATTTTACAAAAAAAAAATATTTAGAACAAATTTGCATGATATTTGCCCTCTATTGCAAGTATTTCTAAAAATTAAATTTTTTTTTTTAATTCTTTCTTTATTTTCAATTCTTTCTTTGAATAAAACAAAAACTGCATTACCTATACAAAAGTGATCAATACAAATTTTAAGATTTTTTCGAGGTGCTCAATCTGAGCCAGCTCATTTTTTGTCTCTTGCCTAATTTGACAGCAAAATAAATTTTTTGATTTTTAATTATTTTTGTGCGATCCAAATTTGAACATTCGACTTTCCAAAAAATTTAAAAAGTTGTTATGAAAGCATTGTAAGGCTTCCCAAAAGAAACATTTTCTTTCCTCAGTCTTTTTTTCGTATCGTGCGTTGTTTGGCTTAAAATGTCAATTTTCGTTGGGTATTTTGGGACATTGAAAATGCTACAAGTCTAATAATTTTGATTTTATCGAAAAATGTCCAAACAATTTAAATTTTCGACTTTTCGAAAAAATTCAGAAAGTTGTTATGTTTTTATGTTGTTAAGTTGTCCAGTCATGTATAAAGAAATCATTTGATTGTATGAAAAATAATAACTATTGAAACAAATAAATAACTACTTCAAACTGTGATGTATCATTTGAGCGAATGGACAATATCTTTAACAGAATAAAATTAGATATTTAGATTTAAAAATCAATCAGTTGAGCTGATTGAATATAACTTCAATTATAAGAAATATTTTCTTAATTGGAATTATTGTCGATCGGGTAAAATAAAAGTTTTTTTAATAAAAAAATTTGATTTCTTGTTTGAAAGAAGTGCACATAAATGTTTTTTGGAATTAAAGAAATATTCATTGAAGAGAAAAATACACATTTTAAATCAAAAGAATGACTCATTGTTCCAAATCAATGTGCCACGAGTGGAAATGAATACTTCTTTAGATTGCGGAAACGTGAATTCATTGAAAGAAATATACTTTAAAGTCAAGAGAATATTTTATAGGCTCAAAAAACTATTTCCCCGCATCAAAATTTTTAATATTTGAATCAAAAAAATATCCTAATTATCCAAGCAAATATTTCTTTGGCCTGAACCATGCGCGAGTACAATAAAGTGGTAATTGTAGTACATATTCTCCCTATGAACAAATAGATTCTTTCAGCTCACATTATACATATTATTAATATACCTATTTCCAATTTAAACAAATCAAGTAAGTTAAGATCTTGATAAATATGAAACAGAAAAATTCGATGAAAAATCCATTTACATCAGGAAGCGAACTCAGGTCCGTCGAGTGGGAAGTCCTCAGACATGCCCATTAGGCTACCTTCACACGAAAACCTGAAGGCGGATATCCGTATTTCCCTCTCCACAAATGTCAAAGAAATATTTCTTCAAATCAAAAACAAAGGATACTGAATCTAACAACATATCACTTTAATCTAAAGAAGTATTCAATTGAAATTCATTGGAATAAATGTTTATTTGTTTAGAATAAACATATATGGACCAATTAATTTATTTAAATATATCCGAATCAATTCAAAGAATTGAACAATAAAATATAGCCACAGAGTTCTTTTATTCAGATCAACAAAAGATATGGGTCTGGTTTAGATACAAATTCAAGTAAATCCATTCACACAGTTCGAGTGTTAAAGATTTTACAGTAATTATTTTACAATTAAATTCTAAATATGTTCAAAGTTAAACAATTTACAAATTTGGATGTTGAAAATTTAAACATATCAAAATGTAAGCCTTAATAATAATTAGGCAAATTGAAATGTCTGGTTGAAACTTTATAAACTAGTTTCAGTGTGAGAATAACTTAAAATCAAAATATTCATAATTATAAACGCTTTTATTCCATTTAAAATCCTATTCAAACATTGTTGCAGTCTAAAATAAACAATTTTTAACCTAATCAGTTTGAAATATTTTAATTAAAAATACTTGAAAATGAGGAACTATATAAATCACATATTCAAAATTAAATATTTTGAAGCTGATTTGTTTGAAGTAGAAAGCCTTGAATGGTAAAAATTTCAGAGTGGAACATTTAAACTTTTAACGTTACAATTTTTATTATAACGTTGAATAGCAATTAAAAATTATGAATTTGAAACGGAAAAATTAAAATTAATAAAATAAATCTTGGTTGTTAATTTTTTCCCAATTGTAAGAGGAATTTTTTTGGTTTTCAATTTTTATTCAGAGGAAAAATGAAAAGCATTGTATTTTTAACATTATTATAAAGCTTGAAATGTTTGAATTTAAGTTCTTAAATTTTGTTCAATTGTCAGTACATTTTATACATTAAAGGTATGTGTTGATTTGAAAAGGAAGAATAATTTTAATTTAGGCGTTTAAAACGATGGCGTGAAAACGCTATGAATTAGTTATGCATTCATTCATGTCTTCAAGCGTTACTTTTTTAAAGTAATCTATTTTCAATTTTAAAAATTTCAATGGTTCTAGATTTTTCTAATTCTACTTAAAAAATTTAAATTGTTTAAGGGAGCATCGATTTACGAAAAACATTTTTCAAATGAAAATTATTATTTCGTTGTGATGATTATTTCGACTTCTGTCAAGGAATATTTTTTTCCGTTCCATGGATATACATTTATATTTAGTCTAAAAGAATATTTTTTACGTTTGAATACTTTTCTCGTTGTGTTGACTATGATAATTGTTAGAAGGCAGTTAATATTTGTTAAATTGAATGTAATATTTCTATAACTCAAAAGTATTTCTTCGATTCAAGTAATTATTTGATTGCAATGATTTTGTCGACTTTGGCATGGAATGAATATTTTTTTGTTAATTATGATAATTTTAAGAATACAATAAATATTTATATTAATTTATTTATGGGAACTAATGTCTGGTTTCTGTTTATTGATGGTCAATGATAACCTAATTGGAAGAAAATATGTAAAAAAAAACTAAAAAAGTAATAAAATATTCAATATAAGGCATACTCAGTTTAGAATTTTCCAACGCACGGGTCAATCGAATCGAAAAACCGATTTGAAGGTAATATTTTCGGTTTTTCGACATTCGATCGACGGGCTGATCGAATCGAAAAACTCGATCCAATCGTGGCACGGATTGAATGTCGGATTTTCGATATTCGATCGACGCGCCGATCGAATCGAAAAATTCGATCCGATCGTAGCGCGGATCGAATGTCGATTTTTCGACATTCGATCAGTGGTCGCTCCAATCGAATTATCCGATCTGAAAATGAACGCAGATCGGATCGAAAATATCACATTCGATCCGATCCAATGCACATGTCTAGTTTTGAGCTTTTTTAATTGGAAAATTTCCAAATTATAAAAAAATTTGAATTATAATAATTTTTTTTCGTTTATATGAACTTTCAAGCACTTGGGTATATTATTTTTGAATTTTTCGCATGGATAATGTAGCTCATTGCATTCTTGTAAAAAATTCTTTACAATTCTATTCGCTAAGTTTTATGGAAATTATATTATTTAGAAATATGTGCAATTATTTTTAGATAGTAATGTTTTTATCTAAGTAGTTTGCTAAGTAATAAAATCATAGCGAAAAGAATTGTAAAAAACCTTATAAGGAATATAATGAGCATTTGTAAATAAAATTTGAATGAAAATTACGACTTTTGCCTAAAGCGGAAGAAAGAACATAAATATGCAAAAAATTACATTTGAATAAACAATCTTTTTTCCTCTTCATCCATCCAGCACCTGCACTCTCTCATTTCTTCTCCCATCCTAAATCGTATAACGTGGTTCTATTTACTCTCATATTTTAGCTTTCTTCAATATTCTGGCTCTCCTTCAGCCTTTACTACCTTATATCACCTTTTATACTTATTTCCACGATTTTTTTCATCTGTCTCTTTAGCTATCAGTTCATTCTCTAACTCTTGCCGTACTCAGACATCTGCTCTTATATCGCATTCTTTCGTCCTCTGTTGTCTCTTCCTGCACCATGAACTTTCTAGGTTACCCCTATCCTCTGTGTTTCCTACTTCCCGCAGACAAGTTTGTGCTATCCTGCTTCCCTCCCCTCTTTTTAGCTTCTCAAAGTTTCTTGCTCTCTTCATTTGTTTAATAATCATTTTACCTCTACCTAATTCGCTCCTTAACATATATACTGGACAGCTCCAGCCCACTCCCATTACCCATCTCAAGAATCTCTCCTGCATACTTTCCAACCTATTGTGCTCTTTCCACCCCCAGATCTCTACTCCGTAATTTAGGACTGACCACAGTAACGCGTCAAACATCCAGTCTCATCTTCCAGTCACCCTTAAACCTTCTTTTCCCTATACCTCACACCTGCCCCATTACTTTAGTCACACATTCTATCCTTCTCGCCTGCAGTTCAACACCGCCTTTCGACTCAAACCAGAAGCCTAGGTAACTAACTTCCTCGACCTGTTCCACTTTCTCCCCGCCCATCTTCCATTCAAATTCTACTTTTGTCCTTCTCTTTCTAAAACATATCTTCGACTTATTTACATTTACCGTTAAATCTTTAACCTTCACATACTCCTGAAACACTCTCATTATGAGACTCATCCCTCTCGTCATCCGCTAGAAAGAGTACATCGTCTGCATGCGCTAAGGAATATACCTTGCTGCTTCCCAGAACCGTTCCCCATTTTCCTTTCTTCTCCAGTTTCTCTTCTAGATTTGCCAAGAAGAGACTGAATAGTAGTGGACTCAGTGGGCACCCTTGCCTGAGCCCCCTTCCACTCAAAAAAACCTCGCGTTTTTGTTTCCCAATCCTAACCCTAAACTTAGTCTCTTTGAATATCTCCTTTTATCCTCTCGACTAACCCTTCATCCACCCCCTCTCTTTCATAACCTGTCATAGCACCTTTCTGTAACCGAGTTAAACGCCGCTTTAAAATGTACAAATAAGGCCAATAGTTTTCCTTTCTTCGTCCCTAAGTTTCTATTCACTAAATAATTCAGTACGTAGATGTTGTCTACTGTTTCCATCTCTTTGCTGAAGCCCGTTTGATTTTGTGGAATGATCCTTTTCTCTTCCACCTCTCTTTCTAATCTCTTTCTGAGTGTCTCCGTATATATTTTATAGCCCACTGACATAAGTGTGATGCCCCTATACTCCTCCACCTTCTTGTCCTCTCCTTTCTTAATTATCGGTACGAGCAACGCTGTCCTCCACTACTTACGCCATCTTTCTCCTCTCCAAACCTTGTTGCACACCTCCCACATTTCCTTTCTCACCCCATCCTTTCTCATCCCTTCCTTTCTCACCCCTTCTTTTCTCAACCCTTCCCTTCCATACCTCAAAGCCTCGTTCTCAATATCTTTATCTCCTGTCGCCTTGCTTCTTTTAAGCCTCGCTATCACTCTATTCATTTCCTCTCTACTTATCCCATTATAACTATTATCTTCCCCTTCTATTACCTTCCTCTTTTCACCTAATACCTTATTTTCAACTCCTCCCAACAGTCGCCTAAAGTACAGGGTCCACTCATCCATCTCGATTTCCTCATTGATGCCCTTCCTTCCTCCTCGTTCCCTATTGATCACCTCCCATTCGCTTCCTTCCCTGATCGCTTTTTCCACCTCTTCCATATATCTCCTTTTCTCTAACTGCCTTTTATCACCTAGCAATCTTTCATGTTCTCTTATTCTCCCATTATATTCCTGTTTCCCTATCTCTCCCTTTCTTGATTTTGTACATTTTCTTTTATTCTATCTTTACTCTCTGCATTCTGCATCCCACCATCCCCTCTTCATTTCCTTCTCTTCTCCTGGCCTAACCTCTTCTTTTATCCTTCCTGTTAGTTCTTTTATCTTTTTAAGGCGCATGTCCACGTCTTCCCGTTCCAATCCTCTAATTTCCTCGTTCTCCATTCTTTTTTTAAATTCTCTCAATCTATCCTCCCCCCATCCACCCATTTTTACTTTCCTTTCGCCAGTTCTTTCCTTTTTTCGCTAGGCGGCTTTCATTCTAAGCATTACCTACTTCCACTTTATCCATTCTCTTCCTTATTCTTTCTTCTGCTAGAATGTAATCTATCACATTCTCACCTTTACATATAAACCTCACATTGCCTTCTTCATCCCCCCTTATATTTCCATTGCAGATAAACTACCTTTCCTAAAAAAAAAGAGTTTTACCATCCCGATTTTTCTCTCTGTGCTTGGAATTTCTTCGAAAAGTTTCGCTCTCTTCATCCCATATCCCCCCCCCCCTTCCTAACTCTCTTGTCCACGCGTTTAAGTCTCCACCTATCTATACCAGCTCTTCATTCCTTTCATCATCCATTGCCTTAATACTCTCCAACCTTCCTCTTCTCCTCTCCTTCCATACACACAAACGATGGTCGCCCTCTCTCTTCCTACCTTTATTTTTCTCACCATCATGCCCTCCAGCTTTTCGTCTCGCTCTTCCACTCTTTCATCTCACATCAGCTCCTTGTTAACCCCTGGCATCATGCCACCCATCTCGGTTCCCTTCTCATGTTGCTTTCTCGATTCTTGCATTGTCCACACATACCTCTTCGGCAACCTTCGTTTCAAGCCCTTCCAAATCAGTTTCATCTACCCACGTTTCACTCAGAATTGCCACGTCCCACTTTGCAATAACCTCCCAAAACCCATCGTTCTTGTTTTTTAACCATGATACATTCCAGAAAGCCATACTCACTCTTCTCTTCTTGTACTTCCCCCTCCTCTTTCCTGTGCTCAGTTTGTCTTCTCTCGTGGTAACCCCACCTCGTCTCTCCTACTCTCATTACCTTTGTTTACCCTTCTTTCATATATTGTTCCCTCTGCTCTCAATTCTTCTCTCTTATCGGCCCAGATCCACTTCACCCCATTCACCCATACCTTGTCTTTCCCTATCCAAACGTTACCCCCGTTCCTCTTCTCTATCCATGCTTTCCGTTCGATCATCCACTTCGTCTTTCTCTCTTTCCGTGTCAGGTCTTTAATTCGTTCACTCCTTCCCCTAAGTACCCTTTTCCTTTTCATAATTTCTCTCTTCTCGCTTCCTACTTTTACTATGAGCACACCTGTTTTCCCTTCTGTGTTTCTACCCAGCATCTTTACCGCCTCCACTCTCACCTGAGCCCCAATATCGTTCATCAACTTCTCTACTTCTTCCTTTCCCGAATCACTTTCTACTTTCATTCCTTTAATTACTATATTTCGCTTTCTTTTCTCTCCCTCTTTTCTCCTTCTAGTCTTACTTATATTTTATTCAGTCGTCTGCGTATTCTCTCATTTTCCTCCTGCATTTTTTTTATCACCCCCCTTAATTACGCGCCCTACTCCCACCTTTTATTTTTTTTTCACTCCCGCATTCTTGTTTCCTGACCCTCTCCTCAAGCAAACTCACTTCAGTTCTCCTTTCTTTCTCACTCTCTATCTGCTTACTCTCTATGATATCCAGTTTCCTAAATACCTCTTCTTTCTCGGCTTTCCGCAAAGCATTCCTTCCTCCAATTTCTTTCTCATTTTTTCACTTCCTCCCTGACTTCTTCCCCATGCGTCCTCGCTCTGTCAAACCCTTTGCAGGTTTCCTCTCTGAGGCTTCTGATGAGTTTCTCGAGACTTTCTAGACTACTCCCCCCCTTTCCTCCTTTCAGATGGAGTGCACCGTCTACTCTTCTTTCGTGCTTTCTTATTAAGTTACGCTTAAGTGAGTCACAAAATGAATGTTTTATTTAATTATGAATAAAAACGCATAATATATGAAAGTATGTATTCTTTGAATTTTCTCAAGCGAATCTACTTTTTATCATGTTCTATAATAAAAAGAAAAGTTGTAAAAAACATTTTTTCAGTTCCACTGCTCCACCAGAAAAATATGTGGAAAAAATTCAGAAAGAAGCAACAACGTCGCCTTCTACATTAATTCCAGTGGTAACTCTGAGTTGTATTCGTTATGTCGCCAGAAACTCTCCAAATCCAGAATTATTTTTACAAAAATACGAAGAACTTAAATCTAAAAAGTTAGTCAGATTTATGTGTTTAAAATTCGAAAGTTGGTAGGTAATAATGATTACCAATAATATTTTATCGATTGTTCATGAAATCTCTAATTGCTTGGGCGTTTTTCAAAGAGAAATTTACAACCTGGAAAACAAAATTTATTGTAATTATTAATAGAAAATATTTTTTTTCTTCAAATTTTATTTTAAATTTTAAAGTAGAATTCAGATCATTACGTTAAAAGTTACAGTTTAATATTTTAAATTACAGTCGTTTTAAATCATCTCCCTATTCCAAAATCATGCAATAAATCTTGGGAAAAATTTTAATACATACATTTTATGATTTCAGACTTACAAGGAGAATTCGCGAGACGTGTATCACCCATTTGTCTTAGGGTTTACGGGATGAAAGTACATCAAAATCCATTAGGTGATTATTTTTTATTTTGATCCATTGGGCCCTAGTTTCCGAGATATCTTGGTTTTAGTATTTGTATTCGAGCGCTGGTCTCACCATTGTAGAGCCCGGTCGTCGGGAACTTCGCGCTTATGCATGTACCGGCTCCAGTGGCAAGTCAAGCGTGTCAGTAATTAAGACCCATCGCATCGAAAAAAACGCACCTAATGGATCTTTATGTATAGAGTGGCCACATTCAACTGCAACTGTTTACAACGCTGTATTATATATAATTTGATTTTATTGAATCAATTTAAAAAATGATGGAAACATTTAAATTTTACAAATTTATGTTGAATTTTCGATATGGCTGCCGTCAACAAGAACTATGGTTCTAAGTCGGTGGACGAACGTTCCCCAAACTGCACGAACGTGCTCCTGCCGTATCTTCATCCATTAACGAAGAAGGGTTATCTTGAACACATCAACACTGGTTTTTTTAGTGTTGACCTTGACTTGCAAAATACCCCAAACCGAAAATTCGTGAATGAATGAAGAATCCGTAGGATTACATTCGTGCAGCATTTAAATGTTTTCCACAATTTCTTTATTTGCTTGAATAAAATTACATTTTATATAAAAAATACAGGGTTCTGAGAAGCGGCCCTTCAGTTAGAACGCCCTGTACTTTCACCCTGTAAAGCCTCAGTTCAATCGGCGACGCGCATCTCGCGACCTCTCCCTGTTTTCTATTTATTGATATATTATTTATTTAACGTTTGAAATAAAAACTCTTTATTTCCGACCAATTTTAATATTTTAAAATGATTATGAAACACAGGGTTGATTTATTGGGCCCTTTCACTCAACTGTTGCAACTTATAACGTCGGACGATGAACTAAAAGAGTCTTTGACAAAAGTCTTACCAGCTACTGCGAGTACATTTTCATCAAGGTCAATCACTGAGGATGATCTGTCAAAGGTCAGTTATTTTGAGATAAATATTTTTTCAAACTGAATGCTGTCTATTCAGAGGTTCTTTATTGTTATAAATATATAAAGAATTTGAGGTAAAAGTATGAGTTAAATCTTTAATATTGAATTTATTATTTTTATCGATTTATTGATTGTAGAAATATAGAATTATAGAAAATAATATATATATTATTAGTATTATATTTGTAACGCAATCCGAGAAAAGGAACCTACTAGGCAAAAATAGATTTGCGGATTATGATGGATTCTATAAGTTCTTTAACTCATCTTGCTAGGATTTCAATCTGAAATGTTGTATCTCGCCGCGTGCCCTGCGTGAAGCTCTATTACTTTCGATGATTGCGAAAACCAAAAGGAAAGATTCAGTTGCTCCTGAACCGAAGATTTAATTAAGAGATAATTCATTTAAGTAATTTCCCCCATAAAATTTCATGCTTTTATTTGTAAAGTTTGATTTGGATGAAATTCATATTTTAAGTTAAGTGACACGTATGATTTTGCAGAGTGTTAGTTTCTATGCTTAATTTTCTTAAAGGAATTTCATAAATTCATCCAAAAATACTTCAAAAATGTTGTGTTCGCAGTTTTATTAAATATAAATTAATCAACGTTTCATTTTCTCAAATCGATGTTCGAACTTTTATTTTCATATTGTAGTGCTTTTCAACTGATATCCACGTTCTGAGACCCCCTGAATCCGAAAATCAAGTTTTGGCGATGTCGTCTATCTATCTATCTATATATCTATCTATCTATCTATCTATCTATCTATCTATCTATCTAT